>JZLH01S0166319.1:83399-98732 GCA_001188425.1 Eucidaris tribuloides
CATCAGATGTGTTATTAGAGAATTAAGCAAATCAATGTTAAAGTCTCCCATTAATACACAGTGGTGTCTATCTAATTTCAATCCATATAATGTATCAGTCAAACTTTCCTGAAATTCTTTCACATCAGTGTTAGGTTTCCTATAAATTATCCTACAATGCACGTTATATATCTACACAAAGATTGAGCCACATAGATTCAGCATGGCAAACATTTCTGTCAAGCAACTCATATTTTAGATTAGACCTAATATATGCAGCCACACTCCGCCTCTACCAGATTCACGACTTTTATACTCAAAGTTTATACCCATCAATTCCAAATCCAGCATTATCACTAAGCTGCATATTTTGATAATCCAATTACACTAAAATTATGCTTTAACACAGATTTATAAAATAGCTTAAACTGGTCTATATTTTTATTAAGTGACCGAATATTAATGTACGAGAGACTCAATGATTTATTTGGAAAACAGTTGATGTTGCTGCTGCTGTTGTTATTGTGGTGGTGTGGTGGTGGTGGTGTGTGGTGGTGGTGGTGTGGTAGTGGTGGTGGTGGTGGTGTTATTGTGGGTGGTGATGGTTAGTCTGTAGCACAGATTGTTCCGACCCTGATTGGCGTAGCACGACGGACAAGGTTTGCTGTCTTCAAACTAGGTGATGGTGGTGGTGATGATGTTGGTTGATGATGGTGGTGGTGATGATGGTGGTGGTGTGTGGTGTTAATAGTGGTGTGATTGGTGGTGGTGGCGTTATTGTGGGTGTGATGGTGGTGGTATTTATTTGTATTTGTATTTTATTTTATTTCAACACGGTAAAAAAAAGACTTGCTTCAGCCAAATGGCTGTTCTTCAGCAAGTCCGCGCATTACATTTACAATAGCATACACATTAAATATTACAAGTAACTACAAACACAAACGAACATATACTTAATTCAAATAAATACAACGATTAAAAACGTGTAATGACTTTCTTTTCACAAGAAAAAAAACATAATTAAAATAAGTACAAATGAAATATACACAAATAAGAACAGTTTTGTCCATTGAAATTAATGCCCCCCCCCCCGCCCCGCCGTCCCAAAGAAACTATCGCAAATGTATTGTCAGATTTTAATAATATCAGAATGGAAAATTCTTTCAAAAACTTTTACTGACACACTGATATAATTGTCAAAAAATTAAGAAATCGGCATGTACATGTACACCTATGCAATTTTTGACGCTTACATTCAAATGTTTTGCTTTGTTTTTTACATAGTTATGCAATTTGCTAGTCGAGATTTAAACAGATCAAAAGTCATTGTTTTCATATCATCAGGCAATTGTTTCATACTTTCCCTCTCTATAACGCAAACTTCTCATTTTAGCGTTCGTTTTGATTTTTGGTAATTCAAATTTATGTAATGATTGTCTAAGTTCATACTGACTGTGTTTAAATACAAAAGATTGACATAGACATTCAGGCAACATGCCGTGGCTATCTGGTACATTAAATGAAGTGTTCGATGAGTTCGCCTTTGTCTAGTTCACCAATACCTAAAGCCCCGTCACACTTATTCGGAATCAGCAGGAATCAAGCAGAACCAGCCGGAATGAAAATTTTTCAAATTTGAGCACATTCAGGAGGGAATTTCGAATTGATCTTAATTTGTAAAAATGCCGTTCGAATACTCAGATGTCCTTCGAACCCATCTCGAAAGATTCTTGATTGGCTCTCGAATGCAGCTCGATTGTAGTTGGAACACAGTAGGAATATTTAGAATGCAGTAAGAATGCAGTAGAATATTTAGAATGCACTTGGAATGCTTTACGAGTGCGGCTCGATTGCTGCCCGTATACCGCCCGAAGTCTGGTCGGCATGACCTCAATGCTCCTCAGTGACTCCTGAATGCTGACTGACGTTGCAGCAACAGCTAGCCGTGCTTTTATGCGATTCGATTCTCCCTTGAATGCGATCGGAATGTTTCGAATGCTGTTGGAATGTCGTCAGAATATTTGGAGTGCAGTCAGAGTGCTGTTGGACTGCACTTTGAATGCCGTTCGATATTTTTCCTGTTCGAATGTACCTCGAAAGTTTTGAGCGTGAGCAAAACATTCGGGCTGGACACAAGAATGGACCCGAATATTTGGAATGCAGTCAGAATGCAGTCAGAATTTTTAGAATGCACTTCGAATATCCAGGAATGTGCCAAGAATTTTCATTCCGACTGCATTCCGGCTCATTCCGCCTCTGGTGTGACTAGGGTATTATAATGAAAATATGGTGATGGTGATGGTGGTGGTGGTGGTGATGGTGGTGGTGGTGGTGATGATGGTGGTGGTGATGATGAAGGTGGTGGTGATGGTGTTATTAGTGGTGGTGGTGGTGGTGGTGGTAGTGTTGTTGTTGTTGGTGGTGGTGGTGGTGGTGGTGTGGTGGTGGTGGTGGTCATTGGACTTTGTTTGTATACACACAAAACAGTAAGCGCCCTTCTATCATTTTGTGTGGATTTTATTTCAGATTTTAGAACCTTCACAGTTTGGCCAGACATTAATTCCCTTTGGATGTTCTTTGTCGGCTGGTCTAGATGTCGATGGAAATTCCTATCCAGGTATTTAATCGAACATTGGACGTAATTATGTTAAAATTACTACTCGTGGATACTTAATTGACACTCGAGTTAGAGTATTATGACTATTATGCCTGTTGTTACCCAAGACTGGGACTAAAGAGGTTGTTTCGTGTGCATATGCTGTAACCACTGGTGTGTTTAATTTCACACCAACGGTGTTGACCAGTATAGACGCGAGATGCAGTGTTAATTTTCAAAACGATTGATGTTAAAAATATCCTTTCATACTCAAAATAACACCCAGTGAGCATTTATTACCACGACTGGTATCCATATCAATCAACTCTATGGGTATCAAATTTACCGCAATTGTTAAAGATTGTGTCAGGGATGTGCAAGTCCATTACTTCCCTTCATTATCAATACCAAGCGGTAGTTTAGTACTTACAAATGGTGTGTTGAAAGTTTGAGATTCATACGTCATGAATTTGTTGTTTTATGAGAAAAACTAATAACGACATGTTACCAGAATGTTGTTCTTTCCGTGAGTTTAAATTTTGCTCAAATTGCGAATCGCGGTTATGTGTACCGTCGCAAGACCAGCGGAGCGCACTGATTGGTTAAACGACTAACCTCCGTGCGACCTTCGGCTAATCGGACAATTTTGAAACGGCCCGTGCACGTCGACGTCACGGATTTTTTGGAAAAGACGTCAGAGTCATTTGAAAAAAGGATGAAGTTTAACTGTCCAGATTTTCACCAAAACTCAATATTTTACCCCAAGTCTGTATGAGAGGTGTTTATTTATATTAATCTTCACATTGGATATGATTTCAGCTGATTTCATTCATTTAGATGTTTTTTGAACGTGCAAATCAATGACACAATCTTTAAAGATTTTAAAACGTGCACACAAATTTATACCAATGATCGGTACACCTACATTGCTGACATCAACAGAGGGCAGTGTTCAGAATCACCAGAGTCCCGCTCTATGATCATCATCATGCACACTACAAACATTCATGGTATTAACCAGTACTAGGCGGTAACTGGACTATCTTGATGATGTCATAGGTAACTATTTTGATGTTTGCAATTTAGACCCATATCTGGTAGGTTTAACGAACAAGTTGGGTATTAAAGGCATTATATAACAATGTTTGAAGTTTTAAAAATTTGAGCTACATGATTCTCCATGCTACCAGTGTCTCTTATACGGTCTAAAAAGGACACCCTGAAAAATTGCAGATCAAAACGATCATAAAGTGCTTTAAAAAGTGAAAATCATTGAGAGACCATTCCAGGTTTCCCCCATAGACTGCTGTGTTGCCGAATTTCCTATCGGCTGATAATAAATTAATGTGCCAATTTGTATCTGCACATATTGTACTAGTGACAGCATAACTGTCCAAACTTTTGTGTTCTAGGGTGTTTATTTGTCCATTCAAACACTTCCAGATATGTCAGATAGCAAATTTCGACAATTTTTTAAACCGGTCTTTCATAGTGTTATATAGCGTCTTTAACCAGTACTAGGCGGTAACTGGTAACTATCTTGATGATGTAATAGGTTAATTATTTTGATGTTTGCAATATATGCCCATATCTGGTAGGTATAACGAACAAATTGGGTATTAAATGTAACACCTGAAGATGGAATTTAACGATGGTATAAGTAATGGGCTAATGATAGTTTACATTTACTGTTAAGATATGAATACATTCCACAATACCTGGTAATAGAAATGACGATTAAAATAATATTACTATTACTTTTAAACATCATCACAAAATCACTTTTTCACTCCCCCCCCCCTCGTGTTTCCTTTTTTAGATCTTGCTGTCGGAGCCTATTCATCACAGACAGCGGTAGTATACCGGTGAGTATGTTGACTTTATTACTAGGTAACGTCGTGCCCCCGGCAAAACGATGTAATACATATAAAATATTTACAAGGTTTACACTCTTTGCCGGAAACATACTTGTCCTATATCCGTATTTTTATACTTAATACCGTATATCGGATTATTATTCATATTATAGGTTGGAATGAATAATGTACTTATATGTTTGCATTATTTACCACTGCATCCTGAGCTTTAGGAAAATAAGCACATCCATGAGCAAAAACTAAAGGTTCGTAGTTTTACTGGCTATTCAGCCCTGTCAGCAAAACACAAAATGACGACATTGTGTCCACACAGTGTCACTGTGTGAAAATGGGACAAACCCACCCAGTGGCTATGACTTGGCAGCAATACACAGGGCCCCATATTGTGAACTTGAAGATCACTCAGTGAGCACAGTACGTGTCCCTCTATGAAAATGTGCCAAATTCACACATATCTGTACATGTAGAATGCAATGTTTTCACACTTATTCACTCTATCAACACAATATGAGAAAAAAAAATTCAGGCAGAGATATCCACACTACAGAAGTAAAACATTAAGTCAGTATATATATGTTTTTCGTAATTTAGCTAAAGAATGTACGATTCTTCTTCTTTCCCAGTTCACGACCGTCCCTCCGAGCTTCCCTACAAGTTTCGCAAACACCTCGATTGATTGACCTAGACGTGCAAGACGTGTGGCATGAAAGTGGAACTAATGTAACAGGGTGAGGAATAAATGCTTGAAAGTTAATTTCAAGTTTAAGATACTTTCATAAGTTGGAATTTCACTTATGTCACGTGAGTGACTTTATTTTTTTTTACACTGCTACTCTTCAAGAACGAACGATTGAAATGATTTATACGTTAGAAATTAGTTTTTAATATTCTTCTGTCGGTATACAGTTGTATAAACATTGGACATTTGACTGAACTAAACATAAACACAAAGTAAGAATACATAACTAATTAACTGTGTCGCTCGACGGGTGATCCAACTAGCATTTCATCACTGCAGTCACTCGAACCCGCCAGAAGCCCACGTCACGTTGGTCGCCCGAACCAGCCAGAAGCCCACGTCATGTTGGTCGCCCGAACCAGCCCGAAGTCGGTGAAGCTTGTGTCGTCGTTGAGATGTAAAAGACCCTCCGCAAACGAAGATCAAGCGTCCACCCTGCCCAAAAGTGCTTCTCCCGAATGATAAGGATTATACACTATTTAAACCAACCGCTAACGGGAAGAACTTCTCAAGAGAATTAGAGGAATTTATTAAACAAAAGAGCATACTCCTAATTCTATACACCCGACGAACAGTCAGACGAATGCATTAGCAATGAGTTAAACTAGTTCAACTTATTTGCATAGGCTCACATGAAATTCATTAACCCAGACGAATCAAGGCACTGATAATTATTTAACTTGTACTTGTCTGGCTTTTCCGCCATAATAAAAATCTAAACCATTTCTTAATTTTTACCAGATTACCTTGTCTGGAAATAAATTTTCCTCCTGACAACTTACAACAAATAAGTATTGTATTATGTGTTAATAAGAATACATGAATATTATATTATGCCCCTTTGCATTTAACTTTCACCTTACGCGAGGAAAAAATGTGCGTTATCTATCCCAAGGGAAAATATATAGGTTTTTCCTGATATTAAACAAGAAAAATATGTGGTTACAAAGCCGGACTCTGATACTATATCATTACTTACCACAAAAGAATCTTAAAGGATGTAGACATTATACTAAAAGTTGAAACAGACTGTGAGCACAAACTCGTCAAAGCAAATACATGTATAAAGATAAATAAAAATGGTGGAAAGGACGAGATTACTGGCTAAAAAGATACATAGTGATATAGAATAAAAAATGTAATGAGCAACAAAAATTTTCCAGTTCGAAGTAGAGAAGAGATTTTTACGTCTGAAAGACTTGAAGGAAACGTAAACATTCGGTGAAGCATTCGAGCAATCAACTACAGGTTACATGAAGGACGCAGAAAAGTTTGCTAAAGTTAAAAAGAAGTTATAAACATTACTACGTATTTTTGATATCACATACAAGATAATTTAAATGTTTCTACCGTATGTTATGTCCCTGAGAAATTTGGTTGTATGTTTTCTTTGTCTCCCAGGTTCACCTTGCGCGTATGTACGTCTGTTTCAGGACCTGGCTTACCGGATCTATTGGGTGAGGAATAAATACGTACTGAATTGATTATCAAGCGATGTAATCACACAAAATTATGTGGTGGTGGTGATGGTGGTTGTAGTAGTAGTAGTAGTAGTAGTTGTAGTAGAAGTAGTAGTAGTAGTAGTAGTAGTAGTAGTAGTAGTAGTAGTAGTAGTAACAGTAGCAGTAGTGGTAGTATTAGTAGGGGCACGTAGACGGTGGTGGTGGTGGTGGTGGCGGCGGTGGTAGATTAGTAATAGCTGTAGCAGTAGATTTGTTGTAGTTATCATCGTCGTTTGTTGTTGCTTTTGTGATAGTAGTGGTGCTGGTGGTGGTAGTGGTGATAGTGGTGCTGGTGCTGGTGCTGGTAGTGGTAGTGGTAGTGGTAGTAGTGTTAGTACTAATGGTGGTGGTAGTGGTGACAGTGGTGCTGGTAGTGGTACTTATGGTGGTGGTACTAGTGGTGGTGGTGGTGGTAGTGGTGCTGGTGCTGGTAGTGGTAGTGGTGGTACTAGCGGTGGTAGTGGTGGTGGAGGTGATAGTGGTGGTGGTAGTTATGGTGGAGTTGGTGGTTTTGGTCGTCTTAGTGATATTATTAACTTTAACTTCTTTCCATCTAATTCTCTTGGTGTTAGCTTTTGAATACGTGATTACGCTGGACACGGCAAGATCTTTATCCCCACGTGCAAAGTTTATGGAAAACGACAATGCCGTCATCCGCGAAACACGGAACGTGTCCTCGAATGGATCACATTGCAGGGACCACTTAGCCTACATTGTGGTAAGATGTTTCATATCTTTCAAAATATTTTTTTTCGAAATAGTGCTTAGTTTATATAGTGTATGCACGAAATTGTATCAAACCATATTTGCATCGTCTTGCTTTACTATTTACTGATTTACTGATTACTGACTATGTATAAAGAATGCAAAATATACGTGCAACACGCATGCGTGTATGAACTACCGTATGAAGTTCAAATTCTAGTGTTGAATAAGGTTCACTTTTATCGATCGTGGTTAGACTTGGCCAACAGAAGCATTTATTTATACGTGTTCACGTTGTATCCACTTTCTATAGTAGATCCAGCATATCGAATGCAAAAAAAATAAATAAATAAACTAGACCAATTTTTAATACGCAAACATAATTCTTCCAACGAAAAATCAATTGGTGTGTATATATAACATAAGTAGCCGTCGGGTAATCATTAACGCATAACTGGTAATCTGTTGAGACAAGGCCCTTCAAGTCTAACCCCAAATAACGTAACTTGACTCTATCCAGTGTCGAAGGCTTATGACCATTATTTGAATGGTATAACTACAAAGTGGAAAAGAATTGTAGGCTCAAAAAGGGAAGAGGATATAAAGAAGGAAAATCGTTCTTTAGGAATTGACTCAAATATTGTAATTATTATTACCTTGGTTTAAGAGTTAAACCAAGCGAATGAATCGGTATAACTGTTCCCACCGAGTCAGTACCCAAATACATGGTGATGACTTGATGTTGTTTGTTTTCCAGCCTACCATCAGAGACAAGCAAACACCGATATCTGTCTCTGGTAGTTATAATTACCACGAAGATGGTCAGGTTGATGTACTACCTCCTGGGGCTCTCATACCGATATTGAGTCGGGAATCTATCTCCTGGTCATCGACCACGGTGAGATTAATTGTTGTTGCTTTGGTTTGTTGTTATTTTGGTGGTGTTGGTGGTGGAGGTAGTGGTGGTTGGTGGTTGGTGGTGGTAATGATGGTAGTCGTGGTGGTTTGTGTTGTTGTGGATTTGGTTTGGTTGGTTCCTTGATTGTTTGATAGTTGTTATTCTTTTACTCAGATTGGAGTTCTTTTTAGTAATGCGGCAACAATATATAACATTAATTCATATTAACCTAATTTTTAAAAAAGCTTATTATTCATATTCAGTGAAATCCTGTATTTTTCTTTTTTCAATTGTTCATAAATTCATTTGTTTGTTTATTGATTTTTAATTTGTTTTTCAACATGTATTCATACATTCATCCTATTAAGAACTGATTGAACAATGCATTGATTCAAAGACTGGTTGATTGATTGATTGATTGATTGATTGATTGATTGATTGATTGATTGATTGATTGATTGATTGATTGATTGATTGATTGATTTTTTGGTTGATGGTTGATTGATTGATAAATTGACTTTTTATTCGTTTTAATCAGGTTCCATTTAAAAGAAATTGTGCCAATACAACATGTTCGCCTAACTTGGTCGTCTCTGCTCACTCGTAAGTATTTCTACCAGTGATATTCTAATCTTTATTGATTCGTGTATTCTATGTAAAGTTGGTGGTTTATAGTTTATGCGCGTTAATACGGTCTCTAGGGACTTCATTAAGTAAAGTTTTCAGAACTCCAACCTGACAAGGGAAGATCAGCTATGCATTAAACATTTTACTTTGCATTGTGAAACAGAAATAGAAGCATTTCCAACATCTGTAATCAAGGTATAACGAAGAACAAAATTTTAGTTGTTTTGTCGATTATTAATGGCAAAGTTGTTTAGTTTATAACTGTTATTTATCTGATGTCCAAATGAATACTCATCAAATATGTATCTTTATGCACATCGATTGCCCTTCCCATTGGTTACAAAACCTAACTAAGAGTGATTCACGACTGCAAACTTTTGTCTATCATACACAGAGACACGCCATTATTCATAGTAGGGGACAGAGTAGATCTCCGCATCTCAGTACAGGTTGAGAATCGTGGAGAAGACTCGTTCTATTCCATTCTGGAGCTCCCCATCCCCGGAAAACTATATTTCGCGAGAGTGGATCGATCCACGTCGGTGAGTTTTAAAGGACTATTAGGCCTATCTATTAAACCAAAGAAAAGATTGCTTGTTTGTTGTTTGTTTGTTTGTTTGTTTGTTTGTTTGTTTGTTTGTTTGTTTGTTTGTTTGTTCGTTTGTTTGTTTATCATTTCAACACAACTGATTAGAACCCCATCTCAAAACTTTTTTAATCAAATGGCGTGGTGTACAGGCTGCAAGAGGACAACGATTACGATATTCCGTCATAAACCATGGCATTATGGGAAGCATTCGTGCCTCGGTTTTTGCACTTCATTTAATAAAGGACATTATGTCTTTCTGCCTCGTCGTCGGGCCTTTAATGTGACATTTAACACAAGTTTACGCACCATTTCATTTCCCTTTCCAGATTTATATAATAATAATAATAATAATAATAACAATAATAATAATAATAATAATAATAATAATAATAATAATAATAATAATAATAATAATAATACATGTAATAATCTACCATGTCTCTAAAATAGGTATAATATATGTCATTTGTAAGTACTTTACCATGTTTCTAAAATAATTATAATTCTTGCAATTTGTATGTGTTTTCCTAGAGTGCACTTGTCAGTTGTTCTGCCAACAAAGGTTTACTCACCTGCGAGATTGGTAATCCAATAAAAGCAAGAAGCCAGGTAATGAACTGACCTTAGTTTACAAATATATTGTCAAATCCTGTGCATGCCGCTTTTCTTGTATCTGTACTCATTTTCTGATTGTTATTCTTGTTCTTTATTGCATGCCCTTGTTGGTCATTTCTCCGACTCACTTATTCTTTTAGTTCTTGAATACCGATTATTGTATTGAGAGCTCAGTGCCGTTGCAATGAAATTCTGCGAATTTTGAATGTGTTATTTCATTGTGCATACTTTTAAGATCCCCCAAAATAGTTGTAACGTATTATTTTCTTTTACAACAGGTAAACCTGGACATACACTTTCAGACGGATCGATTAGCTCCAGCTGCAGATGATCATTTGAATTTTACACTCACTGCAAGCAGGTAATCAATCATTAATACGGTCTCCATAAACAAAATCTCTATTGACTGAAAATGATGTTCTATTTTGTGAGGAAAAGGACCATAGCATTTGTTTATCTTGTACACTAAAAAAAAACTTGTCTAATCTTATTGGGATTATATTTGAAAAGAACATTCTACAATTAAGAAAAATTTGAATGTTATTTTTGTATTTAATTCAATTTAATGAGGTTAGTGGATACATACTATTCAATAAAAACGGTTTACTAATCAGGATGATGCTTTAAATGTCCGGAGTTGAAAAGAGTCATTATTAATTAAATTCATCTACTGGTTAGTCCAGTAGATGTTTATTGTTTGTAGATAAGTTATTACAATCATTTGAGTTAGAGTGGCTATTTCACAGGATATGCTTTTTTTTTAGATAGACGCATTTATTGTCTATGTAATGATTGATGGAATAATACATGAAAACCAACTGTGGTTATGTTTTGTTTATTCTCCACTATTTTTAACACCAATGCAAAATGTTTCCCTCAGACATTTGAATATCAAGAATATAGCTTTCATAAGAGAATGTTTGATGAGTCAGTCTACAAAAGGCATTAAATCCACTTTCCTTAAAACGAGTCTTAAGCATCAAACATTGGCCCATAACTTACATAAGTTTTGTAGCTCAATAAATTACAAAGTCCGGTACAAAACATTGTGCATGTCACATTCGGACAAAGATATGCCTTTTTCTTGAAAGTGGATTTAGCGCCTATTTTCAATCTCTTCTGTTGTTATTACGTATGTTTGTGATGTCATTTCCTTAACAGTGGTGATGATGAAGAGCCAGAGACTATTGGGGATAATACGGCCACAATATTAATTCCCGTCAAATCCGCAGCAAATATTACTCTTCAGGGGTGAGTGTCTTGTCATATAAACCCTTTCAATTTCCCTTTATGTTTTCCGTAATCGCTTCTCTTCGTGTAAAATAATTGGAATGTTTCTGAAATTGAGGAGGATGTCAAAGTTTGGTTTCAGGCATTCGAACAGAATAATGGTGCCTATGATCATACAATGTATTTCAACGTAAATTAATGGTAAAGTGGTAAGTCCAGGGCAAAATTACAAACACAAATTACGTATGTAATTTATGCAAAAACACTTAGTTCGATGGGATTGATGCAGATCAGCAAAATATAGCCACTTATCGGTCAGTTTATTGGTTGGTTGGTTGGTTGGTTGGTTGGTTGGTTGGTTGGTTGGTTGGTTGGTTGGTTCCCTGGTTTGGTTGGATGGCTGGTGGGTTGGTGGGTTAGTGGGCTGGTGGGTCGGTGGGTTGATGGGTTAGTTGGTTGTTTGATTGGTTGCTTGATTGGTTGATTGGTTGGTTTGTCACTTGCTTACTGGTTTGGTTTTTTGATCTACCATCTCCTTTCTGTTTTTCTTCAGAGAAGTGAACCCAGAATTACTGATTTTCAAGGAAGTTGACTACCCTATTGGTCGTGATGTAACATCATTGAGTGACGTTGGACCACGTGTTACACATAAGATATCAGTGAGTAAAATTCCCACGTTGCAGTAATTATACTTGCATCATAATCCACATTACAACGTAAAACAAAATAATGAGTGTGAGTTAGTTCTTCATGTACCGGTATGCAATACCCGAGTTGAAATATTTTTTGAAGGTTTATTAACTGAAAATTCTTTCTATTTCTAGTTGTTTTTTATTTCCCACTCTGGGAGTAAAACCTTTATAAGCATGTTGCTTTTGTCAAACACTTTCTTTGAAACAACAATAAACATTGTACGTGTCCTTTCTATAAAGTAATTCTTCGAAACTTTTTTCTGCTATAAAAGACTATTATTGGGAGACATTTTAAGGGGATTATTGTCTTTTCAAAAATTTAATAGATCTTGTTTCAACCTGTTTTATCTACAGCTTAGAAACTATGGACCAAGTTTTATCGGACCCACAACCTTAGTAATCCTGTGGCCTACGTTCGCCTTTAACAATGGTCAGCTTTTCTACCTGGTCAGTGCAGAGATGGATGATGGCGGTGAATGTAGTCTTGTTGATGGCGAGATGAATGCAGCTAATTTATCAGCTGTAAGTATCACAAATAATTTCAAGTCATTTTTACAAACGCAAGTCAAGTTCCGAATCATTTGCTGCAAGTCCACGTCTAGTGTCACTCTGGTAAATGCCAAGTCACAAGTCATAAGTATAGTGTGTCAAGTCTGACTCACGTCTATGTCACAAGATTTTAGTCACCAATTCGGGTATAAGGGCAGTAATTAGAACTTCAGAAGACAAAAAAGTTGAACGAATAGTGGCTTCGATCCAAACTCCATTAGACCTGACGATCTTATTTCTTTAAACTCATGCAGTTTTGACCATGAGAGATTTTGTAAAAAGTCCCAATTTTGGACTTAATTTTCATTTAATAAACTTTTCAACCCATTTTTTTAGGACCGTATCACGAGGTGGACGATTGGTTTGACCTCCTTTTAAAACTTTAACACTTACGGAATCAAATAACACTTTGTGTTGGAACTGCGGTTGTTATCTCAGTGGGCATAATGCTATAGTACCCGATATTATGAATATCCGCCGTCAAGTAGCCTACAAGGGTAAATACGAGCTTAAAGATAATGTTTTTAGCCATTACATGTGGACGAATTTTGCAGAATAACAGTATAATATAAGTAGACATCGTCATGAATTGAACTGGTATTACTACCAACCTCAGAAATTGGCAGCTTCTGAGGAAATTATGCAATAATTACATATCAAAATGTGAATGTACCTTCATTGCAGGGAACTGAAGACAGTGAAAACGATCGCAGACGTCGAAGTGATCAGGACGTCGAGTACGATACTACGACCGTGGCGAGTTTTGCTTCAACAACAGAAGAACTAGACACCTTGGCCTGTGTGTCCCCGCTGTCACCGTGTGATCGGGTCGTCTGCCAGTTACCCTTACTCGGCGCGGGAGAAAATTCGGCGCGCGATAACATTATCGTGACAGTGACGTCACATCTACGCACCGATCTCATAATCAATGTGAGTATGAAGTTTTCAAAGACATCGTAAAACAAAGTTTCGAGTTTAAAAAATCTGAGCCACAGGATTCCCCATGCTACCAGTGTCTCTGATAAGGTCTAAAAAGGACACCCTGAAAAATTGCAGATCAAAACGATCATAAAGTGCTTTTAAAGAGTGAATATCAATGATGACCATTCCAGTTTACTCCAATAGACTGCTCTGTTGTAGAATTTTTGTCAGCTGACAATAATTCATGTGCCGATTTTTATCTGTACATACTTTTCGAATGACAGCATAAATGTCTAAAGTTTTGTGTTCTAGGCCGTTTGTCTATTCAAACACTGTCGGATATGTCAGAGAGCAAAGTTTAACAATGAGGCTTCCACAATGACAGGAAAAATGACAAGAAAATGAGAAGATTGGAAGTAGCCCTCAATTTTAGCCCTTAGTGAAACTAAGTATGGTGTTTAGGGTTACTACTGTGAAAGATTTAGGATCTTCTGGAGATTAATCACACTTTCAATCTTGCTAGTTTTGTTTTCAATCTTAAATCTTATTTCTTGAACTACAACATAACGAGACAAAGTGTCTTGTGCCAATTTTGTTGTATTCTTCAATCATTTTTTTTTTTTTCAGTACAACATCACGAGTCTAAGACTTGTCATAAGCGCAGAGGCTGAAGTGACAGGAAGCCTGTATCCCAGCAATCCATTCCTCGTCCTTCCAACAAGTGATTTACAGGTAACAAAAATGTAATGTTAATGAGCATTAATGTGTACGGACATCCCTTCAGACTCTTATCTTAAAGCTAAATGACATGATTGGCGGTAGTCCTCCACTTGGGGTAAAAACTAGTCTAGAATCAAGTAAACTATGCAGGAATTCTACTGTGCAAACTTTGTAGTCAAACGTTGACTCATTTTAAAATAATGTGCATCAGTATACCATGTAACAGACAAATTTATAGTGTAGCCTAATATGGGGATTAAATCTATCGTGCCCCTATAAAATTAAACTGCTGGCCTGTTCATGCTTGATTCTCCTTGAGTCGACAAACTCAAGACAAATCCTTCCAGCCAGGAGATCCAATCCATCTGGTGTACATTTGGTTTATCTTTCAAACAGTTTGGTTCTAAAGGTATTTTTTATTTCTCCAAATCATGTCACTGAGCTTTAAAATCAAAATATAGTTTAGTCGATCAGATTATTGTCACGGGAGACATCAGAAACAGCATCAAACATATCGAATTGCTTACAATGACATAATTGTAATGACTATTAAATGATTAGGGGTGGAAATTATCACTATGAAGATTTTCTATGGCCCCAACATATTGATTGTTTTATCACTCTCTAAAAAAATGTTATCGTTAAATAGCGTCTGGATTCCAAAATAATGAATAGGTGATTCGGGTGTATGTAATAAAATATGCGATCGTTTCATCCTGCACAATTTTCCCAAAAACATTACACTGCCTTATTTGGTAATATCATTTTACAAAAATAGATTATAAATATTGCATACCCAGCCCGAATTTCAGTTTAAGAAAAATGATTAAATATGGACATCTCATAGCTTAATTCGCATGTTGGACCCAACTACAGTTAATTCCTCAACTTTTGATTGCACGAGATATGTAAACTCGCAGAGGTTTATTGTCTACAAATACCCACAGTCTAGAAAATATTCCACGTCTTGCCTGCAATGAAATCACGCAACATTTATATTTGAAACTGAATGAATGTATTAAAGACTGAAACTATATGTAAACGATTTTTGGTTGTGTTGTTTATCGCACTCCCAGATACGCATGGACATGTTT
>JZLH01S0166320.1:11661-24995 GCA_001188425.1 Eucidaris tribuloides
GTTACACTGCCAATGGCAGGTTATGCATGAATAGACAATTAAAACTCGGGGCGAGTTTAAATAGCCTAGGTGTACACACAGTAAGTCTATGGGAGAAAATGGGCAGGTGAATCCGATCAACTTACGATTTTCACTTTTTCAAAGCACTAAATCATCATTTTGAAATACAATTTTTTTCAGGGCGTCATTTTTAGACCTTAACAGAGACAATGGTAGCATGGGGAATCATGTAACTCAGATTTTTTTAACTGTGGTAAATGTTAGCCAATACCTTTAAGTTGACTTGTAGTTCAATAGGGTTTTCATTCAAGACATCTCCTGTTCAGTGTTGAAAGGGTTAATGCTAGTGACTGATGCATGGGGGATGTGAGTTCCCATCAGGCATATCAGTTTTGTCGACAGGAGCCAGAGGAGAATATAGACACCATGTTTCCATCTTTTCACAGATGTCGCAACATGCAGACCAGCTGTCAATTGGATGTTCAGAATGACAGAGAACATGTTGTAATTCAGTGTGTTACAGTGTATTTTTTTTTTTTTAACTTTCTCAGTGTAGTCCCTAGTCATTGTTGGTTTAAAGGGAGAAGGAGCCAGCAACTAACAGGCGTAAGTTAAGAAAAAATGAAATTGTAAGTATTGTGAGAATTATGGTACATGGTGATCAAGACAGCCTAAAGCTCACCCTCAGCGAGCCCCTATAAATTAGTTAATTTGTGTTTATTTTACGTCTTTGCAAGTTTTATCTTGGGATAAAACCTGCAGAAACAGCTATAGGGGGAGAAGCTCATCGATTCAAACAGTGCATACATTACCACAGCGCGACTAACACACGTCGAGTGGCAGGCATCGGTCACGCATGGTCAGCTCCAGACATGTGCACGTGCGATCTGATTGGTTGGCAAGAACTCAAATTTTTTTCTTAACTTATGCCTGTTAGTTGCTGGCTCCTTCTCCCTTTAATGAAGTAGAGAAGCAAATGTTTCAGATGTATCAAAATGATTCTGTCATCAAGTTCCCATAATGATTCAGTGAGGATGTGAGTGAATGACATCACTGCTGGAGTGTCAGGAAAATGATGTGTGAAGTATGTCCTATGTGTGATTGGTGACTGATGGATGTCACATGATGTGAACAACTCAAGAGCATTAAAGAACACATTCAATCTGCTGTTTCAATATTTGGCCCAAAGATATGATGTCCAAACTATGTCTGTCTAATTTTATGGATATTTTAGACAAGATAATTGAGCAATTTCCCAGGCATTATATTATATAGCATTGCCCTGATCAAATCACATTATACGGTGAGCCATCTTTCAACTTCATGATGATTTGTCACAAACATGATTGACTAAATCTGACATGTCACAAAATATTTGATCAATCGCAACACTCAACACTATATTACAGGTACCTCCAGGCTCTTGATATACAAATCAGGATAACACATGTGTACCAAACCACCATTCTCTGGAGAATATTTCTAGCCTTAAAATAATTCGGTGCTCAGGGCCGGGCTACGTTTCATCACAAGTTGCTCTCTGTCCTCTTGCATGTACTTCTTGTGAGAAGTTCAAGGAATAGGTATCGTAGCTGGCACAATCCAAGTGGGACTTGAACCATCGACCTTACGGTCGTGAGGCCAAATGCCTTTTGGCCACTGTTCCTCCACAAATGTCAACTTAACTCTTATGTAAACATTAATAACCTCCTTAAGAAAGATAAAGGTCATATTGTTTGTCACAGATGAAGGATGGAAGGATGTTCCTTGAAACTTGCGACCAGCGGTGAACTTGAATCCCGTGAGCAAAGAGACGACCTTGTCCGTGGAAGTCCCAAATGGTTGCATGACGTATATACCACAGTGGGATGACTCCAATTAGTAAGGTGTAGGATTGTGATGTACTGGATAACATGAGGTTACAGGTGAAGTAGAGGGCAAGCTGAGAACAATTACTTTTGTCACACCTCTTACACTGAGCCCATGAGAAGCAGAGTGAGCTTGAAGTTGCTCACAATTTAGTCAAAAGTGAGATAAAAGGCCTTAGAAACAGTGAAGTGTATTTGACCCCATTGGTTTGTCTAACTTCAAAGGCTGCTCTCTTTTGTGTACCCAATCCCAATCCCAAATCAGACCAAAGTTGACCGCCAGTGTAGCAAAACTACCCAGTTTCCAGACCTGTATCTAGTCTAATTAAGGTTCTATACTGCTTTGCGAATAGGGTAATAAAAAGAATTTTAAAAAACATTGTTTGTCATTTACATCATCAGGTAAGTATTGCATTATCTGTAGACTGTTTTGAACACTTCTGTAGTCTTGTAACATCTTCATATACAGTGTACTGCAAACAAACTCCCTTTTTCCTGACATTGTGAATTAGTACAAAATACCTCTCAGGAGTTACTGGCTTTTGTACCGGGCTAGAGTATACACTTTGAATTATTTTATTACCATCAAGATCAATAGAAACATTCTGCTACATGTGCATCTCTTTTAATTGTTCATACAAAATAATGTACATGTATTGAACATTTCATTCATCTAAGGCTTGGTTCATATGTTTGATGAAGTTAGTTTTAAATATACACAAGTCCCATTCCATTTAATCTAGAGCAATTCGGCTGCGTAAAGCTGGTGGGTATGCCTCCGCACCCCCGTCCAATTCTAAAATTGAAATGTATCACTCATGTATGTATTCAATTTGATTTAAAGGTCCTGTGACCTTTAACCTTTCAACTCTAAAATCTAATCAGTTCATCATAACCTCATAAAACATACTTGACCAAAGTTACATCAATCCGATAAGCCGTTCTCAAGATATCGTGGTAAAGACACCAAGTATGGGACCTCGTGACCTTTGACGTTTGACCATTGAACTCCGAAATCTAATCAGTACATAAGTGCCCCATAACACATACTTCACCCAAGTTACATCAATATCCGATAAGCCGTTCTCACGTTATCATGGTAAAGACACCAAGTATGGTGCCTCGTGACCTTTGACCTTTCAACCCTGAAATCTGATCAGTTCATTGTTTCCTTATAATATATACTTCACCCAAGTTACATCAAAATCTGACAAGCCATTCTTAAGTTATTGTGGTAACGAGCCCAAATCAGACAAGTTTTAGGCCCTGTGACCTTGACCTTTGACCTTTCAACCCCAACATCTAATTAGTTCATTGTTTCCTTATAATACGTACTTTACCCAATTTACATCAAAATCTGACAAGCCATTCTTAAGTTATCATGGTAACAAGCCCAAATCAGACAAGTTTTAGGCCCTGTGACCTTGACCTTTGACCTTTCAACCCCAAAATCTATTCAGTTCATTGTTGCCTTATAATACATACTTCACCCAAAATCCGACAAGCCATTCGTAAGTTATCGTGGTAACGAGCCCAAATCAGACATGTTTTAGGCCCTGTGACCTTTGACCTTTCAACCCCAAAATTTAATCCCTTCATTGTTGCCTCATGGTACATACTTGGTCGTAGTTACATCAAAATCCGATCAGCCAGTCTTAAGTTATCGCAGTAACGAGAACCGGTAATGGATGGACAATCCGAAAACATATTGCCTCCGGCAACTTCGTTGCGGAGGCATAGAAAATTAGATAATGAACAAATTAATCAATTTAAAGACTTTCTATATAACAGAAAATACATAAACATTTGAGGAGGAGAGGAGGAGGGGGAGATGAAAGGGGGTTCCATGTACCTGCAATGGACATTAAAATCCTATTTCTGCCTGGTTTGGTTAGTGGCCGGAAATATTTCCAAATATTGCCTCTTTCTCCCCAACCCTGAAGGTGGGATGTGGCTAATTTCCATATTTTCTCATGTGAGGTAATGTTACCCAACTTTAACCGTTTCTCATCACCACTGCAAAAAAAAAAAATCAAAAAGTAGTGTGTTTTAAAGGTCAGGGTCCCCGGTACTTGCTTCATATTTCTGACATAGTTGGATTAATTCTCCCAGTCATTTCACCGAAGCGTGGCCTATTTCTTCCTCATTTAATTTAGAATTTGGACCACATATCCACAAGTCGTCTGTGATAAGAGGAGATTGCTCTGCTGGGAACCGCAATAATCGTGTGGGATTTGAAAGCGCAAGACATGTGATTTCCTTTTGTGGGCTTGGGGTATGAACCTCAACTACCCCCCCCCCCCCAATCGATAGGCTTTATTTTTATTTTTATTTTTTTTACTTTCTAACTCATTACTACCTGAAACAAGGTACAGTAAAAATTTTCTCTTTTTTTTCTTGTTTTGGGGGGACCACAAATTTTGTGTAATAAAGTTATCAACAACCAATAGCATACCTTTCATTCAATTTAGAGTTTGATTTTTATAAGCAGTAATTATGATAGTACACCTGACAGAAAATCTTGTTAGTAATTAATATCCTATTTGTTTGTTGTGATTATGAAATATTCCTTTAGATGTGTGTATTCATTTATTTATTTATTTATTTATTATTTTTGTTGTTGTTAGAATAAGCAAGTTTTATTCAATAGTTCTCAAAGCAAGAAAATCAAATAGTACAGACAATGATGTAATGGATTTAAACCATTACACACTGCAAAGAAACTGGGGTGCGAAATCTGGCATCCGTGGAGTCGCCCAACATAGATACCAAATGCGGTGCTGAGCCCGAAGACTCCAAATATAATTTAAACACAAACAATTCCTTGAAACAACAGTATTACCTTTGACATCGAGAGTGCCAAACCCAACACCACACCCGGAGACCATTATTTATTTATTATATTTATTTATTTATTTATTTATTTATTTATTTATTTTATTGATTGATTGATTGATTTATAGTTTTATTGTTAGAGTTGGGGTTGAAAACATGGCAAACCTCCTGTGGACTGCAAATAGAATGGTGGAAAACTTTTAAAGCTTTTAGACGTTCTTTTTTATAGGTCACTTTACTGATGGCATTTTAACAATGAAAGTGAATCTGTTCACCCATGCCAACATTGTTGAAGTACTGAACACATTCTTTACAATAATCAATTAGCAAATGTTTCTGAGAATATGGCCATCTGAATGCATTTGGGGTACCTTTGTAGGCCCTACATCATCGACAGAGTGGTGATGAGACAGGTTGACCCCACATATCTTATCTGTTATCACATCTCATCCCCTGCGATATGTGTACAGTAAACAAGAATGTACTACGTAAGGTCGTTGGTAGGTTGGTAGGTGAACCACAATATGTCCCTCTTCACTCTACGGCTCTGAAAGATGCACCCAAGAGGACACCACATTGTCCTTTTCCGGCTCCAATATTGGGGATGATGTCATTATCGTGGCTGCGAGCTTTGCATCTGTCTGCTCGAAACTACTCACGTGGTTGTAGCCCCTACTTATGTCAGAATTTGTGTCTGTTTTCTCTCCTTTGTCAGTGTGAAGTTGCATTCTTTGCATGCTGGCAGTGGTTGTAGTGACAAAGTCTTGCTTTGTTACCATGGAAACATCATAATCACCATCCTGTGCCCAAGAAGTGAAGAATGAATGAAGACACCTCGTGGTTTGGACCTTCCCATGAGTAGGAGTGTTACCAAAACAACGCTTAACGAAAAATACCCACGTTTGTGAATGGTGTAGGTGTTGAAAGCTTACTGTCCACACAAAAGATTCTGTCATAGTAGTACTGTATCATATTCTATTTTCTAGAATATTTCAGTCCTTTCTTCCTTTCTTTCTTTCTTTCTTTAGAACTTTCTTTCATTTGATTCTTTTTGTCTTACTTTCTTTAGTTATTTATAGAGAGATATAGGCCCGATATAGGCAATTACAATAACGTTCTTTGACTGTCCAAAAGAAACAAGTCACAAATGCGATTACATTAAAATTTATAAGAGATTAATCTGTTTGATTATTGTGGTTAAAAGTTAGCAAAGTTAAGATTAACCAATTTTGGCAGACATGTTCTCTTTTATGCACCTGCGATTAAAAAGTCTCCCAGAATGTGTCACCCTGAATGTATCAATTCATATTTGACCTACTTGTACCCTACTACTACTCAGGCATGGAAAGAAGGCAACCCTGGTACTTGGGTTATCGTGAGGACAGCTAACTTCAGTCAGCTGAGCCTGAGAGGCAGTGGGGCATAAACACTGTAATTATCTCATCAAAGTCAACTGAAGTGGCAGACCAATTGACAGTGACAGTATGGAAGTTCACCCCAGGAATCTTCTAATGCCCTGTGTGGACGGGTCAAATTGATTTATTATTGGAGTGGAGGGTTGAACCTAGGTCCATGGTTGAACTAACCTTTTAGTCAATTTGACAGTCCCATAGGCCCAATACACCAACCTAGAAATGTTCTTTCCTATGAAGTTTTTTTGTTGATTTGTGTTCCCATGGGGTCCTAGAACGAATTCAGCTTGGTTGCCCAAGTGGCAACTTTGGGCAATTTTGCTAATTTGCATAAATCCAAAATGGCCGCCAGGCGCCATCTTGAAAAATTAACTTCAGAACTCTTTGCCCCAGAATAGTGAATAATACCTCTTTTTAGGGGTTTTGAGGTGTGCTGAAGCCATTTCTACTATTATCTTTGCAATATAAGGTCATCTTCAGGTCAAATCCAAGATGGCCGCCGGACGCCATCTTGAAAAATTAACTTTTCAATCCCTTCTCGGAGAATGATGAGTAGTACCTCTTTTCAGGGGTTTTGGGGGTGCTGAATCCATTTCTGTTATTATTTTTGCAATATAAGGTCAGCTTCAGGTCAAATCCAAGATGGCCGCCAGACGCCATCTTGAAAAATAGACCTTTTGGGACCTTGGGATTATCGAGACGTCTAGCACGCAACCTGGGATCAGTACTCTCACATTCCCTCGGCTCACTACCAAATAGTCCAAGTCTGTTGGCAATAGCAGGGCTATTCCACTTCTGCACTATACCGGCCCTAAGAAGGTGACGCCCCCTTCAGTGCCTACTGACAAGTCTACAGGAATCAGTTATACTGTAGTGTGTGCTCAACAGGACGCTTTACTGACTGCACAACAGATGGACACACAGTGGCTCAACAGCTTGAGTCAAGGGCAAGATGCTATGGAATGGAATGGCTTTAACAATCAGCTATCCAGTAAGCAGGGAGCACTCAAATCTACAAACATCTACATGTTTTGTCCTTTGATTGATGCACCACCCTCTCATCTAGAAACCATCTTCACTGCACGCACATATACATGCAGTATTCACTAGTTGACATGGGGATGGAAATTAAAGGTTCATGTGTGCATGGACATGCAGTTGTTCGTAGTAACCAAGCAAGTGTGCTGGTACCAGCCCATGCAGTTCCATAATGTCATCGTCCACACGGGCGACATTTGTTTGAAGCAGCTAACCCTCAAACGCATGATGAAGTACTTCTTCCTTGGTGGCCATGCACAGTACGGAAGGTACCTCACTCAGTACCTCTTGGAGATGCGTGAGCTTCATGCTGAAGACAAAGTGGACCTTGTCTGTCGGCACCATGATGGATACTGGAATTCTGTCTCTGCTGACCAGTTTGGAGAGCAAACTGCCATCAAAATTGGCAAAGGAGCGCTCAAGGGTATGACTCTTTCACCTGAGCTCGTTAGTGAGTGGATTGATGCCTTCCCTATCACCGTTCACGTGTCTGATCGATCGCATAGACCACATTTTGTCTGTTTGTACTCCAGAACAGTCGACACAAAAGCAACACGAGGAGTTGACACATCGGCGCATCTTAGATGCCAACAATCGTAGTCTCATTGATGCAGAAGTGGGAAATATCCACACCCACTGGAAGATAAACGTCCCCATCTATAGACCAATTCGGTCTCAGAACACTGGAGTTTATGTCAGCCATACTGGGGGCTTCCAAGACAAGAAGAAAAGGCAATGCAATGGGTTATGGAATGAGTCAGGTACATCGAGATGTCAGTGTTTTTGTTAAGCATGCTTGAAGCCCCCTAGTTAGATATTAGCATAAAAAACAGCACCCAAACCAAATAGGTCTATACAATCCCGTAACTGGTCAAATTGCCACCAGTGATGTGAATGTGGCAGAATCAGTTATGACTGGAGACAAATTGAAGAACAAATACATCAACAAACTCCCCAGTGGATTGGTCTACTGATCAGTAGCCCAATCAAGACAATATGTGTGTGTGTGCTCAAGAATCAGGTCAAATGCAAAAAAATCCACACCAGTAATAGACCTTGAGAGCATTTATCTTCGGCTACGGCATGGTAATTGGTCAGCAGCAGCAGTTAGAACTTGAGCCGCTTTTTGCCTACGAGCTGTGTGCAGTACTTTCATCACTAATTGATGAGCATAGTTGTCTCCTCAAACCTAACAATTCAGATCTAGTCAAACGTCTCGGTGTATCTGAGATCTTGCCCAAAGCTGCAAACACAGTCATCGTGGATGTTTCACAGCTGTTCTACCATGTGACAAATGGTGGCACTCCATCATATCTGATCGCATTCATCCAAGGTCGTTTGAGACAGATGGTACTAAGAAAATTGTTGTTTTCGACAAGTACAAAGACGTTTCTGCCAAGGATCATGAGAGAATGCGAAGGGCTGGTGAAGTTTTCATAGACTATGAGTTCTCCATTACCAGTCATCTGCCTAAGAGAGATGTAATCATGAAGAGCAAGGACAACAAACGGACGCTGGCATGCGTGCTGAGTACCTCCAGTCTAGGGGAGCATGCGACAATGGAGACTCTTGATGGTGTATTTGGTCATGTAGATGCAGATGTCACCATGATCTCCGATGTCCTGCAGGCTGCTAGCTGTGGCCAGAATGTGATTTGTGTTCTTAGCGATGACACAGACGCCTTTGTTCTACTTGTCTATTGATTTTATCAAGCAGAGTTACAGTGCAAGGTACAAATGGAGCTATGGGATGGTACAGTGCTGGATATCAATGCAACCTGTGCTGACCTGGGAGCAAAATGTTTGCAATTGCTTAGTGTGCATGCCCTCAGTGGATACGATATGACATCATATCCATACGGCAAAGGCAAGATAGGTGCATTAAACACACTACTCGCTAGGGATTTTCCTGGTTTGGTTACCACACTTGGAGTGGTAGGCACCACTCCCACAGATCTGATTGAAACAGCAAAACCCTTCTTTCTTGCTCTGTATGGTCACACACCAGGATTCTGCTCGCTTCGCCCTCTTCACCAAGAAGAAGAAGAATCCAAAAGTAATGGCCTTACCTCCAACATCTGATAACCTGTTGCTACATGTGCTTCGGGCTCATTTACAAGTGATGTTGTGGAAAGCTGTAAACCTCCCGGCCCCACCCGATGAGTCAGCGGATTTTAGTCACTTTGGATGGGAGATCCTAGATGACATCCTGAACCCGTAGCTAAGGGTGACCCTGCTCCACCTGAACTGATTGATGTGATTCATTGTCAGTGCAGGGCTCATGACAAGAAATGCAGCACCGAGGCAAGTGGATGTCACAAAGAGCATTTGTCGTAACGTACTGCAACTGTTTTGGTAAAGTTAGGTGCTGCGATCCATATACTGTCAGTAAACATATCAAGACTGGAAATGACAAAGGCTTTGAGATGGAGGATGTAGAGGAAGATGGTTTTAAGCAGGGTTTAGATAAGAAGGGTGAAGACCAAGAGGAAGAGGATTTTCCTCAATACCTTGAGGACGAACGAGATTTAGAATGAACAGGTAAACCTCCCAAATATGGTATTTATTGGGGGTTGAGCCTACATGTAAATAATTTTGCTACACTTTTGAGAATATTTAGCCAAGGAGTTGAATGTTGCATGAATTTAGTTGAGAACATACCTCTCTGGCACTAATTAGTCAATCTGTGTCATATTTCGACATAGACTGGGATATAGCATACGACCTACACCATATAAATGGGGTGTAATGAAACAGACCAGGGTGAATGGAGCGTTTTTTCTTTTTTTTTCCTTTATATTTTTGGGATTCATAATGGCTAATCTGACAGCCATCTTGGATTTGACCGAACCTTGATATTTCATTTTAAAAATTATACCAGAAATTTATTCTTAAATCTAAAAACCCCTTCAAAGAGGTCTTATCAGTCGAGGACAAGTGGTTCAAAAGCTCAAGTTTTTTTTCAAGATGGCGCCTGGCGGCCATTTCGGATTTGACTTGAGGATGACTTTGCATCACAAAAATAATGACAGAATGGCTTCTACACACACCAAAATCCCTTACATTTACTCTTTAACATTAGTCTACGACAAGTGGTTCAAAGCTTATTTTTTCAAGATGGCGTCTGGCGGCCATCTTGGAACCTTCGATTGGACCTGAAGTCGACCTTAAATTGCAAAAATAATAACAGAAATGGATTCGGCACCTCCAAAAAACCCTGAAAAGAGGTACTACTCATTATTCTCGGGCAAAGGATTGAAAACTTAATTTTTCAAGATGGCGTCCGGCGGCCATTTTGGATTTGACCTGAAAATGACCTTATATTGCAAAAATAATAGTAGAAATGGCTTTAGCACACCTCCAAACCCCTAAAAAGAGGTATTATTCATCATTCTGGGGCAAGGGGTTCAAAAGTTAATTTTTCAAGATGGCGCCTGGCGGCCATTTTGGATTTATGCAAATTAGAAAAATTGCCCAAAGTTGCCGTTTGGGCAACCAAGCTGAATTTGTTCTAGGAACCCATGGGAACACAAATCAACAAAAAACCTTCATAGGAAAGAACATTTCTAGGTTCGGAAAATGTCAAATCGACTATTTTAGGATAACGTCAGTGTAGGGCTGTGGTACATGTAGCAGTACTGTAACAAAATGTTGCTGGTAAAACACAGTGGGCATTTATCCTGCTCCTCCTTCCTCCCTGTTGAAGGGGGTTTGGTTTGGGGGGGATGGGGAAGGGGGTCTTTGGATTTGGTTTGGATGGAGATGAGGTACTGGGGCCTCCTAATCCATTTAGTACCCATGTTTAAAGATTAGATTCAAAATTTGCTTGCCTTAAATAATTGGCCACATGCATAAAATCAGCTACAATCATTCACAATGTGAAGATTATTATAAGTAAACACCTCTCATAGAACCATTGGGTAGACTACGTAATTTTAGTGAAAGTCTGGATGATTAAACTTCAAAATTTCCAAAGAATGACCCATGCTTTTATGACAATTCCATTAGTGGTGTCTTGTGCAGCCTGTCTCGGCCAGCTATCTGAAGGTTACGCAGAGTTCAACAGCTGACCATATACTCAGCCATTGACTGCAGCTCTCAGCTGGTGATGCGACGCATATCTGAGCAAAACTTGAACTCACAGAAAAAAATTCAGTCGTCTGTTTAAAAGTATTCACATAATACATTTTCCACTCATCAATTTCTGTGTATGCACAGACATACAGTATCTGTGGGACCTAAATATTTACATCTATTTTCATTCCACTAATGATTGGAAACAGATATTTCCTTTATGTTGCCATAGAAACCTGTAAAATTGAAAATATTACTTTTATTGAGCAATTTAGTTATCAGTTTCATGCATGAAGTAGTGCTACGTATTTGTATGTCAATCTACATGTAGAGTTCGTAAGTGACTCATTTTATGGAAAACTGGCTGGTTAAAGATTGACTGAAGTTACAGTGTTTTTCATGTCATGAGTTTTGGATGTGTTCCATATCTCCTAAAACTTGTCAGATTGCTGTCAGAATGTTCTTGGGTATTATTTTCTATACTGATTATACTCCTAGCAAACTCTGTTCTTAGCTCATCCGGCCTCATCTTAAAGAGCAGAGTCTGCTCTTTCTGATGAGGTATAACTCGGATAACCTTAACACCTTATTAACCCTTTGGATGCTATAATGTAAAATATAGTCGAAAATCTTGGAGGTACCCCGTAATCTCGGGGGTCCCCCCCCCCACCCCAAGATTTTCCATTGATAAATTACAAAAAAACGAAAGACATTCAGAATCTGTTATTGGTGTGATATGACTTTGGGCATAAAGCTTTCAAATAAAAAAAAATCCCCAAAACTAAACTTGGGCTTTAAGTGAAATTTATTTTAAAATCTCTCAAAATGCTTTTTCTTCTTCTTCATTTTTTGCCTGATTTTGATTGCGTGAAAGCCTTTGGCAGATGCCGGATGAGCTCCACATCATTGATGTGCTGGTTTAATTTACTTCCACTTTTGTATCATACACTAAAGAATACATCACAAATAAACATACAGCACATGTATCAGATACAATAATCCAGTTTTGCGTATGTATATCATACCCGCCAACCGTACGATTTTTCCAAGGCAGTTCTGGTCTTATTACAGTTATTAGGCGGTACGGTAAACAATAAAAAGGTTACATAATAAAAAAAAATGAAATTAGAGTGCGAATGAGAAAAATATTTTAAACATCTAAGCAAAGGTTTTCTCATGAGAAAAAACATGAATAAAAAACATACCTTTTGTTCCGTCACTCACCAGTGAATGTAGACATGTCAATTCCATTACAATTTGGGCATTGTATTAAAATCACTATAGTAACCAAGGCATTTCCTTTCATTTATTTTGGTCATTCATGTTCTATTCTTATATTCTATGTTTTTGTTGTTGAAGGCACCGCCTAGTAACTGTAATAAGGACATAACTGCCCTGGAAAAATCATACTGGTGGATAGGTATGGTATATATGAATAAGGAATACTTTCTTTGTTCAGTCATAAACAAGGTAGGTAAACATACATATGTGTACAACTCCATAAATTTATTATTTGAATAAATACATGTAGGTCAAACAAAAGTGTTGAAACTTTAAAGGCAAGCTTGAATTACTAAGCTCCTGTTATCCACTTATGAAGTGATATAAGTCACTTAAGAAATTATGCGGATAACATTATAAACGAGAATCAAATGCAAAACAACCAAAATAAGGAAACAAAAACAAAAGCAAGACAATACAAGAAAACAAGAGCCGGGGGGGGGGGGGCGACGACGCTCACCTGAGGTCTCGCAAACTCTCTATGGTGCCCATAGAAAAAACACCAGTTACATATAAGTTTTGGCCCTTGGAACCTGATATCTATAGGCACCAACATAGCCAAATGAACCAGTTGGAAAACTTTGCATCTCCTTGCCATATAGCTGATTTTGCCAAGTTAAATTTAATTCTAACATCCGTTTTTATAAAAACAAGGCAGGCCCTAGTATCTTAACATTTGACATTTGACCTAATCATGTGACCTTGACCCCAATTTAGCATTGAGGTCATTATACATATAGCATCTACCATTCAAGTTAGTCACAAATGGGCCAATACCAACCAAAGAAGAAACTTGCAGGTATATTCTATCATTTGACTTCATTTGG
>JZLH01S0166331.1:1908-22288 GCA_001188425.1 Eucidaris tribuloides
AGTACGAGAGTTGGGTTGAGGGAGGAGGATGCGCCGAATAGAGTAAAGTGGAGGGAGGGTGTGAGGGTGATTTCTGTGAGTGCGAGGTGAATCCGGCCACCCCTGTAGCTCGGGGACTAAACCGGATTTAAAACCTGGATTACTACTACTACTTATCAGATTGTGGAAATAAACTGAATTTGAAACTGAATTTGAATTTGAATTTGAATTTGAATGATATTATTTGTAAATATGAAAACTGATAAATGTCAATTTCCAATCTTTTCCTTCCTTTCCAGAGAGACCATGAGTGACAGGAGTAAGTTAGTGGCCCGTTGGCAGGCCTCGTTAAGGAAGGGGACAGATTTTGACTCATGGGGACAAGTAGTTGAAGCAGTGGAAGAGTATCAAATGTAAGTTTTTTCAGTGTGGGTGTGTGTTTGAAATTTTTGCATGTGTGTGTTTGAAGTTGTGTGTGAGCACGTGTATTTGTGTTTTTGTGTCTGTTAGTGTATGTCTGCATATTACGGAGTTTCTGTCATTCATGAATATGATTTAGTCTAATTTTATCTGGATTGACAAATTTCGTACAGAGTTTGTCTAGACATGAAGCTACAACGTATGTACGTCTATAGAATGAATGTGATTACGGGGATATAAATCAACGAATATATAAAATAACATGTAATGTGATGGAAGGGGAAGGTTCATGTCTCAATATCCTGTCTTACCTATTGTATTGCCTTTGTACGGTGTAGATATCATAGACTCTACCCCCAATAAAAAGTAGAAGGGGATAAAAAAAAATTACCCTTACAGGAATACAGTAGGTATTACAACACTAGCTTTTTTTTTTACTGTTGAATAAATGTATGTCATACTTATTTTGAGCTTTGAAAATGACCTCCCCCTTTTTCACTCTCTTGAAAAATTTACCCTTATTTTCTGCTGTAAAATATGGTAAATTATGTAGACATTTTTTTTTATTTGAGAAATGTACTTGATTTGTGCTGGAACCCCCCCCCCTCCCCCAAATCCAAATTAAATTTACATTTGATTTTGATAATCACTCAATATACACATCTCCAGGATGCAACGGGTCAAGTGGAGCCTTAAAGGTTAGTGACATGATTGCGAACACTTGAAAATGCCTCAAAAACCAAATGACTTGAAATATATACCAACTATACAGTAGCAGGAGTGGATCACCCACCTGGGAGGATTTGTCTGTAATTTGTTTACTGAAAGGTTAGTGACATGATTGTGAACACTTGAAAATGCCTCAAGAACCAAATGAGTTGAAATATATACCAACTATACACTAGCAGGAGTGGATCTTCCACCTGGGAGGATTTATCTGTAATTTGTTTACTTAAGGAGAATCAAACATAAACATAGGAGTATCTTAATTTTTTCAGGGGATGATAAAAAGAAGCCCCATACAGAGCCACACAGCAGGTTTCCATGCTACCAGTGATATTGACATTGTTTATTTTAGAATGAGTCAACGTTTGACTACAAGATTTTCACAGGAGAATCCTTGCATAGTTTACTTGATTCTAGAGTAGTTTCAGCCCAAGTTGAGGGCTACTCCCAATCATGTCATTTACCTTTAAGGAGAATCAAGCGGAAACATAGGAGTAACTTAATTTTATCCGGGGAAAATAAAAATAAGCTCCATAGAGAACCACACAGCAGGTTTTATTGACATTATTTATTATTTCAGAATGAGCAACGTTTGACTACAAGATTTTCACAGGAGAATCCTGGCATAGTTTACTTGATTCTAGAGTAGTATCAGCCCAAGTTGAGGACCACCCCCAGTCATGTCATTTACCTTTAACCCAATGAGGACCAGACACGAGATATCTCATCTCGAGGTTTATGGGAAATATGTGTTTAAGCAAAATCAAATTGTCTTCAATGGGTTAGATATTACAGTTCAGATCGAATACATTTTGTCAATAAGTCAGTGTATTCAGCATATGTGAAATAGTTTTCTATGAGAAGAAATTGAGGTGCATGAACATGTACTAGGATTACATGGATTGTTGTTTTTTTTTTTTTTTTGGCCTTAAGCCTTCATTCCTCCAGGATGGTTGAAAGGTATTGGCTAACATTTACCACTGTAAAAAAAAATCTGAGCCACATGATTCCCCATGCTACCAGTGTCTTTGATGAGGTCTAAAAATAAAGTCCTGAAAAAATTGTATTTCAAAATGATTATTTAGTGCTCTAAAAAAAGTGAAAATCGTAAGTTGACCAGATTCACTTGCCCATTTCCTCCCATAGACTTACTGTGTGTACACCTAGGCTAATAAAACTTGCCCCGAGTTTTAATTGTTTATTCATGCATAACTTGCTATTGGCAGTGTAACTTTCCAAACTTTTGTGTTGTAGGGTGTTTATTTGTCCATTTGAACACTACTATGTAGCTCAGATATCAAAGTTTGACAATTTTTTAAATTGAAGCTCCACAATGTTAGCCTATCACTTTAACTAACCCTTTTTATGTGTCAAGCATTTTCAGACAGTTCCACACTGACTTGCTTGTTTTTTTGCTGTAAAACTCTAAAAACCTGAACAGTTTACATATTGCAATGTTTTACTACTTTTAATATTCAGTAAATCCATATCTATCTATCTATACAGTGGTAGAAATTTAAAGTTCAGTAAATCTTGACATTTTCTTTCTTAAAGACAGAGTAAGGAATTTGCACGTCAGAAAACGGTAAAATGAATAAAATCAGCTCAAATTGTTCACAATGTGAAGATTATAAACACCTGTCATACAACCTTTGGGTAGAATACATGTACGTAGTTTTAGTGAAAATCTGGACAATTAAACTTCAAAATTTACAGTGACGTCGACGTGCACGGGCCGTTCGAAAATTGTCCGATCAGCCGTTAGCTGAAGGTCGCGCAGAGTTTTGCCGTTTATTACCAATCAGTGTGCTCCGCGATTCGCAATTTGAGCAAAAGTTAAACTCACGGAAAGCACATTCTGGTAACGTCATTATTCTCATAAAACAACAAATTCATGACGTATGGATCTCAAACTTTCAACACACCATTTGTAAGTACTAAACTACCGTTTGATATTGATAATGAAGGGAAGTAATGGACTTGCAAATCCCTGACACAACCTTTAAAGGCAAGGTTCTCCCTGACATCAAGTTGGTTTTAATAAAAGCAAAACAATGAGAGAAACAAATTAATGAAAGTTTGGCGAAAATCCACCAACGAGTAACAGAGTTATGAAGTTTCAAAATTTTAAATTTATGACATCACATATGAGCAGCTCCCCACATGTCATGTAATAACAATTCCATAAATTGCCATTTTTTAATGGTCCATGATAATTGAGTGGGTTTTTTTCATAGAAGCATACATGAAATAATGTTTCTGATAACATATTGAATGCACAGGTAAAATCATTTTCAAATTTCTGAGAAAACGGCACTTTTATGGTATTTATATCACATGACATTTGGGGAGCTGCTCGCATCTGACGTCACAAATTGAAAACTTTAAAATTCCATAACTCTTTTATTCTTTGGTTGATTTTCGGCAAACTTTCATTAATATGTTTCTCTCACTGATCTGCTTTTATTCACCAGTTGACGACGAGTGATGAGATATCTCGTCACGAGGTCTATGGAAAATGCGTGTTTAAGCAAAGTCAAACCGTCTCCAACGGGTTAAAACCAACCTGATGTCAGGATGAACCTTGCCTTTAATGATCCATTATAATATCCACAACAGAATACCATGCTTTTTTCATCTCTACCCCTTAGATACTGTGATAATGTTTGACAATTTAATAGAAAAATATGACAAATGATGTGATGAACATGCAGTTAATCAATTCTGACCATTTTTGCCTTTTCATGCAGGTTATCAAGACATCTCAACAGAGAAATGAATGCCAAGCCGTCGGTATTTTCTGAAAACCAAAAGGTAAACTTGCCATTATTGAATATCAAATATTTATAGCTTCATACCTTCTGAATTATTCTATTGAATATTGTCCTAAAATGTGTCAATTTCCAAATTTATTAGGCTCCATTAAAAGCAGATCATCAGTTATACTATGTATGTAACATGAAGTTGTGTACACTTTCAATTGATGATTGACATTTCATTTAACCAAATTCTTACAATTAAAAATCAGTGTGTGAGTTATATTAGATTTAGTTGCATTTTTTTAAATGGAGTATGGAAAGAAAGACTACATGCTATTTATGACCTCAATCGCACCCCGTATTGTCCATCTAAGTAAGATGCAGTGTGCACCTGTATTTGTCCTTAAAAATTTTACAGTGGTCATTATAATTTCCCTCAAAATTGTATGCAGTGTAAATGTAAAAGCACTGGCGTCAGATTAAGGGGTTGTACAGTACTGTGTACATACATGCAAGACTCTTGTCATTGTCAACTACATTTTCAGGTTTTAGCACCTTTAGGAATTTTTAAAACCCAAGAATATTTTTTTACGATCCTGCTTTGCCAGGACACACAAAGCAAAAGCTCTACCTGTAAACCAGCAATCAAGACACAAACATAGAAAGTGCTGTACATGAGGCAAGGGTGATAGATACTATCAATACTATCATTCCTTGTAGCAATCATAGGTGTGAACATATTAGAGGCAATAATTGCCAATATGCCAAATTGGATAAGGCATTATAAGTGTTCTGAGGTGTGTCCTCTTTCATAGATTAGCTCTGGTATTAGGGCTATTAATTCCGTTGGGGAAGCTGTTAATTACCTCCTAAATTCCTCTGTGGCTCATTTGTAATATCTTGGCAAGGAATGGAATGGGTTTGTGCTGGGGGGGGGGGGTAGGGAGGTGTTTGCCTGAGGGGAAGGTTACGGAGGTACCACTCCCACTTCATTGTGCACATCCTGTGAATGATATCAATATTGAAAAGTTGCCATGATTGAGATTTACTTGGGCACAGAACTAAGAATTAACTTATTACAGTCTTTTTTTCCACTTCAGTAAAATGTGCAATGTGTATGATGTGTACACTAATTAGCTGATGCTGATTGTGTGGAGGCAACATTAATGACCAATGATGACAAATCACTTTGGACTCTTGTCTCTTGGAACCCTGCCAAGGTCTTTGTACATTTCAAATGATTATAAAAACATTTTTTTCTTTGATTTACATAATGTCATGCAATCTCATTATCGCAAAGGGATGAACTATAATTAGTTCTAATATATCTCACAAACCCCTAGAGCAGGAAAGTATGTTCCAGCAAAAATGTTGCTTATTTTATTAATTATTTCAATTAGAAATATGGAGATGTAGTAAGATAGGTCATCATGCTTGTGAATTCTTTCTGAACAAATCTATCAGTTTTGTACATACGCAGCAACACAAGTAAATTAAAAACTGATGTATTCAAAGTGTAGGAACTAGGATTCAAATATGTAATGTATGGGTGACAATTAAACATTAACTGTCAATCAACTGCCAGCAAATGCTCACATATGGATGTATGTTCTTTTGCAAAATAAGTGGTTGAGTAGGGCATGAAATTACATTTTGAATAATGTCATTATGTTTTAGTCCTATCGGTGACTAACCATTGTATGATTGTAATGAACTCCATGGACAATGTATGTGACATTCTGATTGTGGTATTAAAGTAGTTAATATGTGTCATCTGTTTCATTACAACTCTGTCCAGTGGGGGGGGGGGGTTTGGGAGGAGGCGGGGTGTTCATCTGTTGCGGAACCATGCTCATTCACAGCCAACCAGCACAGTGAAAAGTCAAACGGGGGGGTGGGGGGGGGGGGCAACAACAAAAACAAAATCATGGCCATATTTGGCAAATAGGAAAAAAATTTCTTGGCCAAACAGCACAGTGAAAAGTAAAAAAAGTAGGGGGGGGGCGCGACAAAAAAAAAAATGTTCATAGCCAAATCATGGCCGACAGGAACCAGTTCCAAGGCTGAAAGGGGTTGTTTTCTGTACAAAGTGGGAGGGGGTGATAAGCACCCCTTTTGCAATAGGAGGTGTTTGAACAATCAAAATACCCCCCACCCCCAGTACACCTATGACGTTGTTACCATCATCATCATCATCATCATCACCATCACCATGTACGATCACCCTTTTCCACTGTGTGGAGTTGGACAATTTATTTTCTTGATGGCCCTTCTCTGAGCTGTCATATGTGAGACCACATCTTGTGTCATTGTTTCCTTTCAAGTTTTGCTGGGTCTGCTTAATCCAGAAACATAAATATTCATGGTCTTCTGTAAACAATGACTTTCCTCCTTCCTTGCCACATGGCCATACCATCTCAATCTGTGACTATCCTTATCACCTGTCTATGGTAGAAGACTAATTCTGTTGAATCCTATATTCTTGTAACTACGTAATTAATGCAGTGACTTGTTTTATGATTTCATTATTACCACTAATATTGTATTTATCTTCTACCTATATGCATTACAGAAAACACTGCAGCAAATAATAGCCTGTCTGAACCTCAGAGGACAAACGTTACAGGTAAATTCACACTTATGCTAGTTGTTGATGTCTAGGAGTTATTATTAAATGCTTTTCCATATTTTTGGGAACAATGTCTACAAGAACTTAATAATGTTACCAATGGAAGGGTGTTGGGAAGGTGTCACTCTCATTATAAGTAGCCATGCACAGTATTACCCCCCCCCCCCAAAAAAAAAAAACACACAAAAACAACAAACAAACAAACAACAACCCACAAAGGACAACGCAAAGCGTAGCATCCCCTTGTCGGGTACACATAGCTTATAAACGCATATTTTATGAAATGTGAACTTTGCACTTTGGCCTACACACTTGATCAAAATCTGTCAAACATTTAGTAAGTTATCCAAAGGAAACCAGTTAATAGCTATTTTTGCATTTAATGACCTTTAACCTTTAAAGTGATAGGCTAACATTGTGGAGCTTCAATTTAAAAATTGTCAAACTTTGATATCTGAGCTACATAGTATTGTTCAAATGGACAAATAAACACTCTAGAATACAAAAGTTTGGAAAGTTACACTGCCAATGGCAAGTTATGCATGAATCAACAATAAAACTCGGGGCGAGTTTTATTAACCTAGGTGTACACACAGTAAGTCTATGGGAGGAAATGGGCAAGTGAATCTGGTCAACTTACGATTTTCACTTTTTTAAAGCACTAAATAATCATTTTGAAATACAATTTTTTCAGGGCTTCATTTTTAGACCTCATCAAAGTCACTGGTAGCATGGGGAATCATGCGGCTCAGATTTTTTGAACTGTGGTAAATGTTAGCCAATACCTTTAAAGACACTAAATGACATTGTGGAAGACCCGTTTAAAAAATTGTCAAACTTTGCTATCTGACATATCTGACAGTGTTTGATCAGACAAATAAACACCCTAGAATACAAAAGTTCAGATCGTTATGCTGTCACTGGTAAAATATATACAGCTAAAAACTGGCACATGAATTGTTCTCGGCCGATAAAAAANCTGCAACACAGTAGTCTATGGGGAAAAACTGGAATGGTCTCTCAATGATTTTCACTTCTTTAAACGCACTTAATAGTCGTTTTAAACTGCAATTTTTTCAGGGCTTCATTTTTAGACCGTATCAGAGACACTGGTAGCATGGGGAATCATGTAGCTCAGATTTTTTAAACTGAACACATTGTTATACAATGTCTTTAAGCTTCATACACCAAAATCACATATAAGTTTGTATTTTGATATCATGTACCTTCATACCAAATCTCATGAAAATCGGTTGAACATTACCACAGTTATTTAACAAAAACCTACTAAATAGCTATTTTGGCATTTAATGAGCTATGAACTTTGACCTTTGAGCTACATACTCCAAAATTGAACTTTGGCTGATATTGTGATATCATGTACCTTCATACCATGTCTCATGAAAATCCGTCAAACATCACTAAAGCTGTCGAATGGAAACGAGTTAAATAGCTACATTCGCATTTAACCCTAAACCTACCCGGGAGGGGGGGGGGGCCAATAATGGGGCCCCCCACCACAATTTGCGATTGACGCTGCGCCGACAATCTTTTTTGACGCGCCGTTCCGTGGCTTTTTACTTTCAAGTCTCGTGCATCATTTTAAGACCATTTGAAAAATTCGATGTACCATTATGACACTGCGCGACTTTCGTACATGCATGCAACTCCAAAACGCTCAAAACGTGATTTTGTGTACATCAAATGCAAATTGTGTTTTCAGCCAAAAATCATAAATGTATGATTTATTTTTTACTTTTACTGGCTGAATGATTAAGTTTATGCTGTTTATGATCGCCAATAGTGTCCCCGACAAAGTTCATCGAAAAAATAATAAAAAACAAAAGTCGAAAAAACAAAGAAAGATACATAAGAAATTCACAAACAATAAAATTACATAGGAAATTAATTCTGATTCGGCAATTTTTTTTGTAGATAATTTGTTAGAAATGTCAAAATTGAATATTTTCACCAAAAATTAGCATTCAACTAGCTATTGTAAGTCAGATATAGGCAAAAACATAATTGCATACACTTATTTGCATAATTAATTACTTGAAAAATACAAAAAATCAATTTTTTGAAAATTTTACTATAAGTGTCTTGTAGTTTACATCCGGCTCTATGCGCGTGCAAATTTTCGCGGCGATCGCGCGATCTGCGGCCGAGATCTCGGGGAAACCAGTGTTACGGACAGGACGGACAGACGGAGGTGTTACTATATCCCCCTCCGACTTTGTCTGGCGAGGGGATGAAAATGAAACAGATTATGTTTCCTGAGCAAATTGCCTCCTCTGCATTTTTTTATTTTATTTTGTTTTCTTCTTACACAGTCACCAAATGCAACTGATGAGCTCTCCTTAGAAGATTTAAAGAAATTAGATCAAGGTATGTGAACTAATATTTCATTTGCTTCATCTCTGGAGGAAATTACTTTTCAAAATAGAGGAGAAAGTAATCCTCTTTATCATCAGCAGGAAAAATAGAATAATTCCATTAAAATTCTCAAATAATATTATTGTACAGAAATCCTGAGGGGGAATCAGGACATTTGTTATTACCAAGTGGATGTTCATACCAGGCTTTCTATCATGCTCAAGTATTGGTCTTAAATAGATGAACCTGAAAAAATTAAGGTTACATTGTGCAAACACCTAATAAAAATTTAGCATACAAATTATTGAAATAACAGATTATTCAATCTCACTAGCCCTTTTATCACATGTAAGCTATGTCTACATGACTGTAGGGGTGTACAGGGGTTACTAATATTGTGTGGTTATAATGTACTTTCGTTAAACCCAGATCAAATAGTAAAACTATTAACTAATTATACCTCAGTGTCACATTATTTATTTTGTATTTTTTTAGTATAGAATAAAATCTTTTGTGCCTCAGAAAAAAAATGCATATTTGGTGAAATAAATGGTAGCCTGGTGTACCAAGTAGAAATCTGTCGTTTTGTTGAATTCTTATTATTTTTTTATTTCAGTACTGTACTCGAGGTTACCAAACCATTAAAAGTTCATTTGTAATGTGCTTTTCAATGCTGAAAAAGTATTTTTGATTAAAATGTTAGTTAAACTGCTTTATACAACACTACTGCTGTAAAAATAACAAATTCAACAGCATTTCTAGTGATTTTTTATGCCTCCGCAACGAAGGTGCTGGAGGCATTATGTTTTTGGGTTGTCCGTCCGTCCGTCCGTCCATTACCGGTTCTCGTTACTGCGACAACTTTAGATCCGCTGATTGGATTTTGATGTTACTAGGACTATGGGGCAACAATGAAATGATTAGATTTTGGAGCTGAAAGGTCAAAGGTCACGGAGCCTAAAATATGTCTGATTTGGGCTCGTTACCGCGATAACTTGAGAACAGATGGTCAGATTTTGATGTAACTTGGGTGAAGTATGTATTATGAAGCAACAATGAACTGATTAGATTTTGGGGTTGAAAGGTCAAAGGTCACAGGGCCTAAAACATGTCTGATTTGGGCTTGTTACCATGATAACTTAAGAACGGCTGGTCCTATTTTGATGTTACTTGGGTGAATTATGTATTATAAGGTACCAATGAACTGATCAGACTTCAAGGTTAAAAGGTCAAAGGTCGAAAGTCACAAGGCTCCATGTTTAGTGTCTTTACCACGATAACAACAGCTTATTGGATATTGATGTAACTTGGGTGAAGTAAGTGTTATAAGGCACCAATGAACTGATCAGATTTTTGGGGTTGAAAGGTCAAAGGTCACGAGGCCCCATACTTGGTGTCTTTACCATGATAATTTGAGAATGGCTTATCAGATATTGATCAATGTACATGTAAGTTGGGTGAAGTATGTATTATGGGGCATTGACGAGATTTCGGAGTTGAACGGTCAAAGATCACGATGCCCCGTACATTTCAAGTTTGGAATTGGATGGGGATGTGGAGGGCTTGGAGGCATACCCCATCTGCTGCGCACAGCCGAATTGCTCTAGTTTTTTGGTCAGTTTGTGCCCATATGTTGTGCACCAATGCAACACCAACAACATTATCATGTAACTTTACTTGTAATGGACACAAGAAGGCAATGTGTTACCCCAGTGTACCATGTGGTGCATCATTGATTGTAATATCTCATTCATGATTGCTTGAATTGTCACAACAAAGTAAACATCAGTAACCCACTTTTGGAAATTAGTAAGTGACCCTGAATCAGTAAAATCATTGACTTTGGAGAAAGGGACTGTGGTATTTACCAGAAGTGTGTAGAAAATGGAAAATGAAGGGTGAAAAATACTGGGCAGAATTGTTTTGTAGTTGTGTTTTTACAATTTGTAGAATATTTGATGGAAGTTGTTAAGTTTGTTAAATTTGTTTGGTTTTTGTTCGTTTTTTTTTAAAGAGGGTTGCCTTCTATTTGGAGTTGTTGTTCATTAAATTAGAAACGTTTGAAAGTACCTCATAAGAGAGAAAAATGTAAGTATTAATTTATGATATTTACTTTCCTTTGTTATCAGCTTTACAAGATTTGTTATCAAGTACACCATCAGAATTTCCAGTCAAACTACCAGCAGGAGCCTTATATACAAAGTACAGTATATCTCCTTCTACTTTCTGTTTGTCATATTTGTCATTATGATTAGATACTACTCTTCTTCAGATCTGCATGTTGCTTGTGCACACGAGTGTGTATGTGTGTGTTTGTGCATTTGTAATCCATTCCAGCCCTGGACATAAGTATGACATTTTACATTCAAACTGGTGGCATGGTGAAAACAGGGACGTTCCTTGCCCCGAAAATGGCTGAAAATTGAATGTTGATGGGGCGTAAAGGTAAATGACATGATTGGGGTAGTCCTCAACTTGGGCTGAAACTATTCTAGAATCAAGTAAACTATGCATGGAATCTCCTGTGAAAATCTTGTAGTCAAATGTTGACTCATTCTTAAATAACTAATGTCAATATCCCTCGAGGCAGTTAAACCTGCTGTGTGGCTCTCTATGGGTCCTATTTTTATCGTGCCCCGATAGAATTAATGTTTATGCTTGATTCTCCTTAAGTAAACAAATTAGAGACAAATCCTTCCAGCTGGGAGATCCACTCCAGCTGGTGTATAGTTGGTACATGTATATATTTCAAATCATTTGGTTCTTTGAGGCATTTTCAAGTGTTCCCAATCATGTCACTAACCTTTAACCCATTGCCTTTGAGATTCTGAAAATCCCATTGAGTTAACACAGGTCAGATCCGTTCCCGTAGCTAACGGGTTAAGAGAGTTAGAAAATGTCAAGTTCAAAATGAGTTAAAAGTAACATAATGTACACACTAACTGGACTGTATATCCATGCTGAAAGGATTTGTCTGTAATTTGTTTATGACACAAGCATGAATCTACCGATTAAAGTATGACCCTAATAGAATTTGAACCATTCAAAAGCATGTCAAGAAGTTTGCCTGTTACAGCAAATACTGTTATAAAGAGTAAACGTGTGACCACAAGATTTTCAAATCAAAATCCTTGAATAGTGTTCTTGATTCTAGAAAAGCTTTTTCAAAAATTTCTGTTTCCAATCACTCTGTTTCCCTTTGATACCCATTTCATTCATGGAGATGTTAAACAACCTATTTGTGGTGATCAATGAGACTAAATCCTGAACACATGCAATTGTCCATGGTTGATTGATAACATACTTGATTCAGGTCATGGACGATATATCAAATGTAAACAATGACTAACATGTTGGAAGTGAGTGTTTGTGTGTATATTTGTGGCAAGTGAATGTATGTGTCTAAATAAAACTGAATAATTTTATATAACGTTGACAACTAGATGTAGGGATGGAGTAATTTCAAATACTTCAATTACACAATGTGTCACAGGCTATGTATTTAACGCGCGTTATGGTACGGGAACCGGATGTGTCCTGTGTTAACTCTATGGGATTTTCAGAATCTCGGAGGCAACGGGTTAAAAAGGAAACAAAAACAAAATGGTTTGTTGTCAGATTAATCACTGAAATCATTATCATTATGTCTCTTTCAGGCAGAAGTCCCCAAGGAGGAACTTTGAGATAGACCTTGAGGGAGAGGATGGGGAGGAGGAGGAGGGGGAAGAAGAGGAGGAATTTCAGCTTCAGGTCCCCTCTTCAGCACAAAACATCAAACCAACAGGTGAGGAGATGTAGGGTCTGTGTGTGTGTGTGTGTGTGTGTGTGTGTGTACATATGTGTCTGTGTCTATGTGTGTGTGACTTTGCGTAAAATCATCTGCAGACTACCAAGGAACACATCGTTTTCAATCTGCAATCCATGCAGAGATGCCAGTTTAAAGCCTGAATTCGGGCCCTAGCAATTAATTTTCAGGCCATATTTCAAGCTTTTTTGTGTATAAATATAGCAGCTCATCAAAGGCAACTTTCAGGCCCTCTCACAAATTCTAAGTGGCATAGCTGTCTATGGTCTTCATGAAGAGCTTTTCCTATAAGCCTTCTGGATAAGCTCGAGACACTCTGTTGGCCCCCGCCCAACTGAACCAGCAACTTCATATTGAAGCTTTTAAAAAAATAACTGTCAATATCCCTCCTGGGAGGCAAATCCGTTGTGTAGCTCTCTATGGCTTCTATATCTATTAGGCCCCGATAGAAGTAAAATACTAGTATGTTCATGCTTGATTCTCGTTAAGTAAACAAATTAGAGACAAATCTTTCCAGCTGGCAGATCCACTCCAGGTGGTGTATAGTTGGTATATATTTTAACCGATTTGGTTCTTGAGGCATTTTCAAGTGTTCCCAATCATTTCACTAACCTTTAAAAAAAATAATAATTCAACAAAGTGGCGGATTTCTATTTGGTACCCCAGGATACCATTGATGACATGTGTACAGTAATTCCATTATAGTGTATTATTATTTGTACTTTGTCATAATTCCAGTTTGTAATAATTATTAATGTCTTTATTTCAAATCCCTACGTTTTGTTTTGCCAGTAGAAATCACATTTCTGTGTTATTAAGAAAAAAAAATAAATTGTGTTTAATCTTTGAATCTGTGAACTTGCTTTGCATTTGTTAAACCTGTCCGTACCACTGAAACGAAACTCCATAGGCATTGCATGTGATATCCTGAGTGTGGTGTGGATGGGGTTAATTTGACACATTTGTTTACAAGTTAGTCTTCTTTCTAAATTTAGATCCCTGGGGGATTTGTTTCAAAGCCGTCTCAGTGCTGTAAACTCAGTTTAATCCTGCCATAATTGTTTTCCCATGAAACAGGAACTCTCCTGCCCAGGATAGCCCATGAGCCGGGTACGACAGGCCTGACGATACATGTAGAGAAGATTGGATTCAAAGATGCCTCAGTCTACCTGGATCCTTTCATCACGGTGTCAGTTAAAGGTAACTGTAGGATTAGAAATGTTTTTAACACTTTGGTGGCTGGGCTAAAATCTGCATGCATTCTGTTGTGTATAGCCTAATTAAAATCAAATTTGTGGTGAATTTCAATGAGTATGTTTTAACAACAGCAACAACACCAGAAATAAAACATTTCCTGACATATTTCATGTATTTCTGTAGACAATATGCAAAGGAAAAATTTGAAGGGGCAAGTTAGGAATACGTACATGTATCTGTATAGATTTCAACAACATTTGTGTGTAAGCTATTGTATTGTAGGCATTTGTGTCAAATTTAAAAGTTTATGTCAAATTGTTATCTGATTATTCACATACTGTGAATTGAGTAGAACTATTGAATAATAATAATAATGAAACATTTTTGTATAGTGCATAACACATAGCCATAATTGTATGTCTCTAAAGTACTTTATAGAGCAGAAGTACAAAGGGAGTGGAAGTGATGCACTGGGTTCATAAGTATAAGTTTTTACAGAATGCTATGTTGAGAATGGATTAGTTAGAAAATACATTTGAGATTTTCATTTGTATTGGCATGAATCATGGAGGCTTAAAAGGTATAAAGACTGTATCTACAAATATGGCATACCTTGAATCTAAAGTTTGTGTGTGATGGTATACAAAAATGTGAATTACTAAAATCATCCCCCCCCCCAAAAAAAAAAAACAATGCATGAGGTTGATACCAAGTCAGATCTGTGTTCTTTGTATAAATCCAATGAACCTGTAATTATCTGTACTTTCTCCTCTGTAGATATTGCTGGTGTGGATGTCATGAAAGCACAAGACACGCCCGTCGCAACAAGGAGAGAAGATCCTTACATCATATATGGAGTGGATGTTGAAATGCAAAAACCTTTGGAAAAACTGCCAAAAGGTATGTGACAAAACCAAGAGATTGGACACGATGTGACAAAATAGAAGTGAGCTGTGACAACCATGCCCTTGTCACTGTGTTGTCAATATCTCATGATTCTCATCAACATTCTGCTATAATATTGTTCACCTATCTCACCCTGTACCCTATCCCAGGCTGTGGAGGGGCACACCCCTGCTTCGTCTCGTCATGATACTATAGGTGGCATGAACATGGAGCATGGAATCAATCTGAAGTTCCTTGTTCAGTTGGGTGGGGGGCCAACCTAGTGTCTTGCGCTTCTCCTGTCGCAGGTGGGATTTTCTCCATGAGACTGCTAGAAAATTTGAGACATCAATTGAGCCTGTGCCCAACTGACTCAGGAATTTCAGATGGATTCTGTGCTCCATGTTTATGCCACTTATAGTATCGTGTCAGGGTGAAGCAGGGGCGTTGCTCTCAATAGCCCGAGGGAGGGGCACAGAGTGAGATAGGTGAACAATATTATAGCAGAATGTTGATGAAATGTTGGGCAACACAGTGACATGGGCAGCGAGTCAATTGACATTGCGTCATGGGCATGACTGTCACAGTTTTGTTTCTTTTTTGTCACACCTCATATAATGTATCTCGGTGCAGCTTTCATTATCTAACTGTCTGCATGATGCAAGTTAGCTAATGATCAGGGTGGTAAAAAATACACACGTGTGTCAGGCAATATGTCATTAATGAATGATAATCAAATGAATAATGAAAGAAGGGAGAAAATGCTGATTTACTGTCATCTTTCAAAACTCCTTTATACTTTAAATGAGAAACTGCTTTCTTACTCAATAATGCATGATGAATAGAAAGAGATATCTCCCACTGTTCATACATATGTGACCTTTTCCATTTGAATTGTTAGGTATTTTATATCTATAACTCCCAAAAAGGTGCTAGTAGCAAACATAACTTCACATTCTTTGCAACATTTTAGCACACTTGAAAATATAACTTGTTATTTACTTTGCTCACAGATCTGCATACTCTCAGTCATAATTTGTTCAATATGAAAAAAATAATACACACATCTGTTATGTTCTTTTGCATGTTATACAGTACACCAAGCTTCTACATACCGTACTATTGCCTGTGACTTTTCCATTTTTCCATAAAAAAAAATCATAATTTTATGTGACATAGCAAGGTATTTTCATGATGCATTGCAAGTTGATGCTAGTTCATTGACTTACATACCCAGGATGGACAAAATTTCTAAAATAAGAATTTGTTGACATATTAATATCAATGAATTACAAGGGCACTCAGTAAACTATTGCTTTTCCCAACTTCTTCCTTTCTTGAATTGTAGGAACAGCTGTATTCTTTGAGTTCAAGCACTACAAAGCCAAGAAGAGGACAATAAGTACAAAATGTTTTGCCTTCATGGAAATGGACGAGATCAAAAATGGACCACTTGTCATTGAACTGTAAGTTGAATTTTAACACTAACAGTTACAATATCTATGTTTTATTATCACTAAATGTTAGATGGCTATTTATGGTTGACCAACCAATTCCTGAGAAACTAAACAAAAAACGTTGAAGTAACTTAACTTAAAAAATAGAATATAACTACACAAAAAGATATGTCATTGAACTTGTCATTTTTGTCTTTTTATCCTATTCACATTGTGTATGTTTATGACAATTTAATGAACTTATACAGAGTCAATATTCTTAAAATAAAAAAAAAGGTGAATGTAGTTGCTAGTGTTTGTTTGAAACTTACATTTGTGTTTTATAGTAGTTTTTTTTTATTTTTATTTGTCAGAAAACACGCTATGCTGACATTTTAAATCCAATTAAATTATTTCTAGCATTCTGATTCTCTTTTTTTTAAAGGTACAAGAAACCAACAGACTTCAAAAGGAAAAAGCTGAGTCTACTAACAGTGAAGCCACTGTATCTACATCTCAATCTGCATCTGTACGAGAACTGAAGTCAAAGGTCAACTCAATTAAAGCAGAATATTCTTGGACCTGCCAATCCAGGAACTGGTACAAGCAGTATAAGACTGGACTTGTGTTGTAGCTAGCTGGTGTTTTCAGCCACAAGTGGACATTCTATTTATTGATTGTGGCAAGAATGTGTACATAAATATGCCACACAGTGGTAAGTGTGTCCCTTTAGCCTGAGGACTAGAGGACAGTCGGTGTATGTTGTGAGATTCAATGACCCTATACATCAAGCGTCACAATAATGGACACACCACAGATGTTATGCACATGGAACATGCAGACATCTATCTTATCACTTTAAGGATGCAAATGTTTCAAGTGGTCTTTGGAAACCAGTCTTACATTAGACCAGGCTGTGCGCTGAAGATGGCATTGGAAGTAGGAGTGACAGTATCTACTTCATCTTGGCTGAACTTTGGTGATCCAACATGATGCTGTTTGGCATGCTGGTCATTGGAAATTTTGACTACTATAATGACAGCTCCTTTAATTAATATCACAGGTAAATCATGCCGTGAAGCCTCGTGCACCTGTCTGTATGCTAAAGCAAACAGACATTTCACTTACAGCATGGTAAATTTTGGAAAAGGGTTAAAAAAAGTATAGGTAACTTTGCTTAAGCTGAAGTCACATTAGTTGAATTGCCCAAATCAAAGGTCTGTGAAAGTTCCCTATTCTTAATTTTCTGTGGTGTTTGGAATCAACCCCCCCCCCCCTTCCCCCAATCCTCAAATGGTTTATGTTGGGGGTGGGTCAAGATCATGCATTATATCACTACTAAATGCAAATGTTTTGATATTAGCATGTTTATGATGTGATAAAAGATATATTTGATTATGAATATTTTTAAAACTTTGGGTCCATGCAAAATTTGTACCAAATACATTGGAACCCCATTATAAAGAGGTCGGATATAACAAAACCCTCCTATAACAAAGTGATTTTGCAGGTCCCATCTCTTTTATTTCTTTGTTTTTGTACCCTGATATAGCAAGAAACCTAATATAACAAGGTAATTGTCATGATTTTTAGGTCCTCGTTATAACGAGGTTCTCCCTGTATATGCGTATACATGTTGACTCTGTTTTCCCCTTTATCACGGCATTTGTTTGTTTTTATGCACCTTGTAATAGACGTTACTGCTAGATTGCAAAGTGTAAGTGGTTACTATTCTTAGGAAGTGATTGTCATTCTCCAGCATGTAGTTATGAATACTTCATATATGCTTGGCTTCTTGGTCTTTTGGTAAGACTTAAATGCTTTCTATGGAGCAATGATAGAGTGTTAAAAGAGAATATGACCCCATTCACATCACAAAATGAGGGCTGTCATAACATGCAATGGATGCATTGTTTTTCTTCACACAAGATGCATTTTTTTGTCTCAACACATCACAGTCTCCCCGCTTTTATTCATAATCTAATACCCGTTTAAAGATTGGTTTATTCATTTGCACGTCAAAAAACATCTATATGAATGAATCAGCTGAAATCTATCCAATGTGAAGATAATATAAAACACCTCTCCATAGAGACTTGGGGGTAAAATATTGAGTTTTGGTTTAAAATCTGATCGCGTTAAGGACTTCATCCTTTTTCCATTTTGCTCAGGAGCAATTTTAAAAATCTGCGACGTCAAACTGTAGCACGTGCCGGTTCCAAAATGGTCCGATCCGCCGTTAGCAAAGGTTCGTGCAGGGGATAGCCGATTGACAATCAGGGCGCTTCCGCTCGTCTTGCTACGGGTGCACAGTACCGCAATTGCCATTTTGAGCAAAATTGAAACTCACGAAAGAACAACATTCTGGTAATCATGTCGTTTATTAGTTTTTCTCAGTAAACAACAAATTCAATGACGCCTCCCATGGATCTCAGACTTTCAACACACCATTTGTAAGGTACTAAACTACGTTTGTATTGATATATGAAGGGAAGTAATGGACTTGCAAATCCCTAACCCAATCTTTAAGAGCAGTTGTCTTCACTCTTCACATCGTAGAAGCATACTCTCGATCAACTACTTGAGGTGGTCCATGGATGTGCTGAAAAAGAATGTTTTCTGAAACAATTGTGACTTAACACATATATTGTGATTATACTAAGATGGCGCTTATTTTGTGAATGCAACTTGGGTCCAAGGCATGTTGTTTCACTGCCTCACCTTGTTCATAAATCATTGCGAATATTATAATCATTATCAAGCTGCATGTTTTAATGACTTTATTATGAAACAATGCCACAACTTTATTATTTCAGGTCTTTGTTTTAGTTTGTGAACATTAAACTGTAAAACCATGGGGAAATTTGTGCAGATATTCAGCAAACTTTATAGGCCCTACATGATCATTTAATCATATGACAATTAACTGATTAGATTAAAGGATTTGAAGGTCATACATATAGGTCACTTTACTGAAATTTTGTTACCACATGACCTTAGGTTGTACAGATTTATAGAATAAACAGGTTTAAGTGCATTAAATTTTGTGTGTCAAACGAAAAAAAATCACTGTTCTTAATTGGTTAGGCAAATTTTCACAGATCAATAAATACAACAGAAACAACTTGTAGGGATTAACTGATCCCTTCTAATCCTGTTCCTCCGTACCATTCTGGACCTGTAGGAAGGGTAATTGGTTCCACTGTATTCTTGATCTGTGCAAATTTGCAAATGTAACCAAGAAAGATATAAAGGACTTATTTTAAATGTGTGGTTTGGAGCAATATATGTGCATTTATAAAGAAAGCAGTTTATTTTTGTAGAAGTCATTTTATGCAATTTTGTCAATTATTCATGGACTAACAAACCTGGTTATTGTGATTAATTGAATACAGCCTTCCCCAAGTGGTTAGCATAAATTATTACCAAACAGATCACCTTGATGTAATTGCCAAACTTAAGAGCCCATTGAACATTGTCCTCAAACGTGTATTTAAGACTCTTAGCATAGTGGTAGGGCTAGCTTAATTCACCCTAGTAGTTTAGACATTCACACTTGTAGTGTAGACATAGAATATTGTTATCCATAATAGGTTTAATTATCAAAAGAATGGCAAACATGAATCCAGCAAAAGTTGATTTTCGTATTTATCTTTTTTGTATTGTACATTTAATTCACTCAGTTGCCTTGAAATCAGGAATGGTTTCATTAAATGTGTGTATATGTGGTTATGTTGATTAAATGTATACCAAACAATTTTATATTCATTAGCCTGTAAGTATAAAGTATTAAATATGATAGGTCTATGTTGCAATGTCTCGCTATTGGCCTGTGTATACATTTACAATTTATTGGCCAAGGCCAAGTCTCTAATTTTTTTAAACAGCCATTCCACGTAAATGTCACGCAAGTCACACATGTTTCATGTCACACAAGTCACAAACCAGGGTATAGATCAAAACCGAGAAAATATTGAAGCCGACTGCTTTACCCTTTGTGTAAATCAATCATCTATACCCCGACTTGTGACTCTTAACACACAGCATGTGTGACTCGCGTGACACAAGTATGGAATGGCTGAAAAGATACCAAGTACATGTATGTGTTTGCAATCACAGCATAAACTAGAGAAGTTATGAATATGTGCAAATCATGTAAAATATTTTC
>JZLH01S0166350.1:16746-29341 GCA_001188425.1 Eucidaris tribuloides
AGACTAATCCATCTACTCTGTAGTGTTTTGACATCAACTACGTCTAAAATGAAGACACAACAAATTGGGTCTCCCGTACTTACCAGTACATGTGAATCATCAACTGACAGGCTTAAATCGATGCCGGTCACAATCGTTGGCTATCGATCTGATCGATTGTGTGCGTGTGCTTGGCTCGAGCAGCGCGTCAATGACTATGTATCTGGGGATGTATGATGAAATTTTTACTGTAATAGGCGGTAGATATAGATTTTACTGTGCGAATTGACCTCTAAATGGCGAATCAGTATAACTCAAATACAACTCTAAATGGCCGTGACATGTTGAGAAAAGCTACCCTAAGTGCGATTGCCGGGTCGAATGGGTGCTAGAAAGCAACCCTTTTTTCCAAAAGACGTCGACGACAGTCTGAATGCTGAAAAAGAACGCCTTTACGACCTTTTTTTCTGGACCGGGTGCGTAGCAGGCCTTGTGGATGAGCGACCCCGGGGTTGCTAGGTCTAGAATCTTACCATAAATCAAAAACAGTGGTCTCGAAAATTGTGCAAAGTAAATAGCCCTCTTGCAATTAGATAAAAAAACTTTGTGACGTGTTGCACATCAAAAAGTCAAGGGCAGCAGCTTATCCTTCAAGTACCGTGTTTTAAAATGCGCATTGGTGCAGATCAATGTGCTTATCATAATCGTGAGAATGTTTGGTTAGAACCATGTAGGGTCAAAATCAATCTGAGCCACTTGTTCACTGCGGGGAAAGCTAGGGCCCTGATGCTATATTGCAGTTAAGTAAATTAGAGTTTATCGTGTCTCGTAACAAGCGACCAGAGATTACAACAAATTAATTGAACAAAACAACTCGCACTTGAAAGCAAAGGCGTACGCCCGGGAAATGTTGATTGAGCATACATCCGAAAATACAAAGATTGCAAGAGGGCGCTTTCACTGCAATTTTTTTTCGAATCAATTCACGCTGTACCACAAATTAATTGTACCATGGAAGGTCTAACATGTCTAATTAGTTTCTGTTTAAATTGTTTTGTAATATAGGAGCTGATGGAATTAATAATATGGGGCCGCGTTTAAATGAACTTGGGTAATATACGTTTGCAACAGATTAATACATAGGTCCACAGAGGTAAATAAACAATAATAACGCTTACTACCCAGGGAGCCATTTCATCAAAGAGACTGTTCTATCAGGGGCTCCTGCATTAACATGAATATTTCGTAGCCGTCTTCTCTAGTCTAATAATACCATGCGCGTGCTAGAAAATAGTAATTACCAATTTTTATAACGTTTTTGTATGCTGCCCGACTGAGGTAATTAAGTAAGATTACACAAAAAAAAAAAAATTACTAAAACAAAGGTTAAAGGAATAGTTGAACATTCGTAACACAATACAAATAATAAATATTGACACTCATTACATGTATTCATATTTTTAGGAGCTTCTCTTCACGAAAAAAATGTGCTGTGTAGGGAACTGGCGGAAAGAAGAATTATCTTTATGACAAGATATTACATCCATGGAGCAAACCATTTTCAGTGACAATAGTGACACTGAGTTGATGAAAAAACTTTATTCGTTAAAAAAAATATGTTCTTATAGGAAGTTTGAGGCGGATAACCTTTCAGGCAAAAATGCCCATTATTCCTTCCACAAACTAGCCAAATGTTCATATTGTTTTATTCTTATTGAATTACTAAGTGTAAAGGCAACAGAAGGTAAATGTGCCAACCATTTCGTTCCGAGAACACTACCAGGAGATTGTTGCGTTTGTCCGGGAACCTTCGCATTGACTGGCACCAATAGCAGGAACCTAGTACGTTTCCGGTGGTACGGAACAGCTATCTGGAAACAGTTGACCAAAAGATAAATAGAAATAAAGTAAAAAGGGGGCGCTTCTTCTCCTGGGTGGAACCAGCTACAACACGTTGTTCTCGAATGCTTTGTTAAGAGCACCTAGATCAAGCCGCGGGATCGAAACGGACGTGGAGATGGATAGCAACTTGGCGCCGATACCCAACATCAACTGGCTTCCATGAGAAACATCTCTGATATTCATGCTGAAGCAAAGGGTGCATACATTGGACACCAAGTTAAATCGAAGACGAGGATTGTGTAGGCGGTCATTGGATTCCTTGACTTGAATGTTCGTGGGAAGAACTCTATTCGTTATTCTTACATTACAATCGTATTGTTGGTGTACTTTGCTTCATGAGTTGGCATCCTCTTTGTGTGGCCGTCATGGGTAAGCAGTTGGGATGCTGAAGCGCGACAGTGTATATGGTCCACCATTGGAAGCGTGTTGGTGGAAGTATCACGATGGCACTTCTCTCTGGCTTTAAGAAATATCTCAAATAAGTCCACACCTTGGTACAACTTGGTCGCATCACCGTACCGCAATTGCATTTCGTTCTCCAGCCGACAAGTTCTTCCTACGGGATTTACTGGCTTGTTTCGTCTTTATGGTGCTGATGTATGGGACCGCAGGTCTGACAGATTCCATGACGGTCAAATCTGTCTCGCAGCAAAAAACTTTTCGAGGCGATAGCCACGGGCTTATCTGCGCGGTTGCGGAGGCATGATCCGGAAGTTTGGACAGGTGAGAACGAAAGAGTAAAAGGACCGTAAAGTCGAAAACGTGGTGCTTAGAAGGTGGCCCGCTCGGGACATTCGGGAATGCGCCTGATACTTCGGAAAACGCGGCGCACGAATTGGCAATTTCCTATGCAGCACGCATTCACCCGACAAGAATGAGCGAACTGGAAGGCCGCAACGAACCTCAACGGCAATTCGTTCAGCTACACCGACGATTGTGTTACGCACTCACTGAACTCTACACTACATATAAGATTCATGTTACGCCGCCTGCACAGGGGCAAGAGCGGATGGTATTAACGTACCATAGATGACGAGCGCGCATATCCCAAAGGAGATATCTTAATTCACCATGAGTAGGGGGGGGGGGGGGAGGCAACTAATCATTAAAAAAAATTAAAGACCACAGGAATATTTATCATTAAACCAGTAGAAACGAAAAACGATCAAAAGCATTGCTCTTAAGGATGATAAAAGGGCGAGTTGGCTCATAATGTCATTGCTCAAAGAGCAACAAGATATCTTATGCACTGACATCATTCCTCTTTGGAAGGTCAGATTACACAGATTTTTTCGGCACACAACTTAAAAAATCTTGCTTGCAGTAAATATATAGACCTTAGTACTGAAAAGTTATTGAGCTTGGGAGACTTTCCACATTTGCCCCTTTAGCAAGAATTACTAATATAAACCTCTCAAAAGCATAGTATTGGTTAGTTTTTGTTTTGTTTTGTAGCATTGGTTGAATGGAAAATGTCTGTGCGTTAATACTTAAAAAATGATGGATTTGCAGGGGGGGCGGAGTATATTATCAATGACAAAGTTAATTTTCTGACCATACTGCTCAACAATTTGCCTATTGAAAAAAAACTCTGGACATTTGACTACTAGCGACATTCCATAAAGTTGAGTCAGGTCCAGTTAATATAGAAACCATGTAGAAAACAAAAACTCAAAAGTATTGCTTCTTGAAGATGATAAAGGGCGAGTTGGGCTCAATGTCATTGCTCAAAGCACACAAGATAGTTCTTAGGCACTGACATCGTTCCCTTTGAAAGGCAGATTACACAGATTTTTTTTTCGGCAACAACTTAAAAAATCTTGCTCAGTAATTATACGACCTTAGTACTGTAAAATTATTGATGCTGGTGGGAGTACTTTCACTTGCCCCTTTAGCAATAATTATGCTAATTATTAAACCTCTTCAAGAAAGCATAGATTTTAGTTTTTGTTTTTGTTTTCTACATGGTTTAATGATAAAATATTCCTGTGGTCTTAATTTTTTTTCTAATGATGGTAGTTGCCTCCCCCCCCCTACTCCCATGGTGAATTAAGAATATAAACTCCTTTAAAGGGAAGCGCCGCTCGTAATCTATGTACGTTCAATACCATCCGCTTTTGCCCCTGTTCCAAGGCCGAGCGTAACACTGAACTCTATACTATGTAGTGTAGAGTTCAGTGGTGCGTAACAACAATCGTGTAGCTGCGAACAGAATTGCCGTTGAGGTTCAGTTGGGCTCAGTTCGCCTTTCTTCGGGTGAATGCGTGCTGCATAGGAAATTGCACACAATTCGTGCGCGCTCGTTTTCCGAAGTATACGGGCATTCCCGAATGTTACCCGAGCCGGGCCACCTCTAAGCACCACGATTTTCGACTTTACGGTCTCTTTAACTCTTTCAAGTTCTCACCTGTCAAACTTCCGGAAATCACTGCTCCGCAACCCGCGCAGAAATAAGCCGTGGCTATCGCCCTCGAAAAGTTTTTTGCTGAGACGGATATTGACGTCATGGAATCTGTCAGACCTGCGGTCCCATACAATCCAGCACCAATAAAGAACGAACAAGCCAGTAAATACCCGTAGGAAGAACTGATCGGCTGGAGTACAAATGCAATTGCGGTAACGGTGAGACCAAGTGTACAGAGGTGTGGACTCATATTTGGATATTTCTTAACAGCCAGAGAGAGTGCCAATCGTGATACAATTCCACCGACGCTTCCAATGGTGGACATATACACTGCTCGCGATTCAGGCATCCCAACTGCTACACCATACGGCACTACAAAGAGGAGCCAACTCATGAAGCCAAAGTACACCAACAATACGATTGGTAATGTAAGTAGAACGAATAGAGGTTCTTCCACGAACATTCCAAGTCCAAGGAATCCAATGACCCGCCTACACAATCCTCGTCTTCGATTTAACTTGGTGTCCAAACTGTGCACCCTTTGTTCAGATGAATATTCAGAGATGTCTTCTCTGGAGCCAGTTGATGTTGGAGTATCGGACGCCAGTTGTTCCATCTCCACGTCTCGTTTCGATCCCGCGGTGATCCTAGGTGCTCTTAACAAAGCAGCGAGAACAAACGTGTGTAGCTGGATTCCACCCAGGAGAAGAAGCGCCCCCTTTAGTCCAAATGTTTCCAGAAGCTGTTCCGTAACAACCGGAAGTACCAAGGTTCCGACTATGGTACCAGTCAATGCGAGAGTTCCGGCAAACGCAAAATCCTCCTGGTAGTGTTCTCGAAGAACGAAAATGGTTGGCACAATTACCATACTGTTGCCTACACCTAAATCGAATAAGAATAAAACAGATATGAACATTTGGCTATGTTTAGTGAAGGAATAATACATTTTGCTGCCTCAAACATTCCTATTAACAATTTTGTTTGTTTTAACGAGAAAGTTTTTAAATTCAATCAGTGTCACTCAATTGTCACTGGAAGTGGTTTGCTTCAGTGATGTATATCTTGTCATAAAGATAATTCTCTTCCGCCAGTTTCCCTACACAGCACAGTTTTTTCGTAAAGAGACAGCTCCTAAAAAATTATGAATACATGTAGTGGAGTCTCAATAATTATATTTGTATTGGGTTTAACCAAATGCTAAACTTTCATTTAACTTTTGTTTACTAATTTATTTTTATCTTGTCAGTACATTATTCCTAATGACCCCAGCAGGGTCATACCAAAAACTTTTTTTCAAAAAGTTTCTAGCCAGGAGCATGGTATTATAGAACAGAGAAGGGTAATAGAAATATTCATGTTATGCAGGGCCCGCTGGTAGAACAGTCTCTTTGACTGAAATGGCTACCCTGGGTGAGTAAGACGTTATTATTATTATTATTTTAATGTCGACTATATTATAATCAGTGTCAACGTATATTAACCACTATTCATTTAAAACGCATTTAATTCCATCAGCTCTTATATCAAAAGCAATTTGAACAGAAACTACATTAGACATGTTAGACCTTCATGGTACAATTAACTTTGTTGATACAGCGTGTGTCGAGAAAATGTGCAAGTGAAAAGCGCCCTCTTTGCCAATCATAAAATATTTTTGTGATGTAATGCTCACATCAACATCACGGGCCGAGTCTTAGCTTTCAAGTGCGGTTGTTTTGTTCAATTTATTTCTTGCAATCTCTGGATATGCTTTGTTAACGAGACAAAGATAAAATCTCAATTTACTACAGTAGTATCAGGCTCTAGCTCTTCCCGAGTGAAAGTGGCTCAGTTGATTTTGACCTATCGTAGTTAATCAAACATATCTCGCGATTTTAATAAGCACATTGATCTGAACAAATGGCATTTGCATGAGCGCAAATCCACGCAGGAATGCTATTCATGTGGGGGACACAACAATAGGTACCCCCCCCCCCAAATGAATAGCATTTCTGCGTGGATTTGCGCCCATGGGCATTTAAAACGGTATTTGAAGGCTAAGACTGTGCCCTTGACTTTGATGTAAGCAACACGTCACAAAGTTTTTTTTTCTAATTGCCAAAGAGGGCGCCTTTTACTTGCACATTTTTTTCGAGACACACTGTTTATTGTTTATGGCAAGATTTAGACCATAGAACATCATTAGTATTGCCAAAGATGGCGCGATTCACTTGCACAATTTTTGAGACACACTGTTTATTCTTTATAAACTCCTCAAAAAAAGTTTGGAAATCTGAGTTTGATCGGTCATATCTCCTGTTTCGTAGTAATAATCAATGCAAGTATGGTATCATCGTAAAGCGTATTTAATATTCTTTAAAATGATACCCTACTTGGTATGATTATGACATCAGGGATAGGGCAGTATGTTAAAATGTGGTGTAAAGTGTAAATTGAAAAGCTGCAAAATTACACAAGTTCGGTAAGTCACCCATTTATGTTGTTGTTGATGAGTGAGTTTTCCAATGTCTCTTTGGTTGTAATACACTCTAATGTGAACATTGACATGGATTGAAACAAACACCTGCACAAGTAAACAAACAACAGCAATATAAAGTGAAAACAACAAACAAACAAACATGTATGGTCATTTAAAAACTGGACATAATGCATTTATTCTCGTAGATCTTTCACCACATCAACACCACAAAGTAATAAAAAAAAGTGGCAGAAGCTTGAATTTCATAGATTTTCTAGGAGCGAGGGTATCACGAGAATGAACTGGCCTGCATGCAGCCCAGACCTCAACCCCATTGAATGTTAGTGGGATCAACTCGGCCGGGCTGCACTAAAGAGAGTCACAAATGCAATGACATTAGGCAGGTCTGCGTCAGTTACTGATTGACGAGTGGAATCCTATCCCACAGCAACGAATCACAAAGCTCATCAACAGCATGGGGAAGCGATGCCAGGCAGTAGTGCAGGAACGTGGGTCATCCACCCGATACTGAACTCTGATCATGGCAATGGCAATGAACATTGATGAAATCAAAGACCCATTTGAAGATAAACATGAAAATCCATGCAAATCAAGCCCCTGCCACTTTTTAAATTTCTTTTTTGTGTTAATGTGGTGAAAGGTCTTTGAGATTAAATGCCGTATGTCCAGTTTTTAAATGCTCATACATGTTTGTTTATTTGGCTGTTTCACTTTTTATTGTTGTTTGCGTACTTGTGCATGGGTTTCTTTCAATTCATGTCAATGTTGACATAAGAGTGCAAAAAACAAAAGAGAGATTGGAAAACCCACTCATCAACAACAATTAAATATCGGATGACTTACCGAACTTTGGACATTTTGCAGCTTTTCAATTTACACTTTACACCACATTTTAAAATACTGCCCTATCCCTGATGGCATAATCATAACAAGCAGGGTGTCATTTAAAAAAAAATAATAATCTTTCCGATGGTACCAAGTTTGCATTGGTTATTACAATGGAACAGGAGATATTACCGATCAAACTCAGATTTCCAAACTTTTTTGAGGAGTTTAGTATAAGATATAGACCTTAGAGCAGTAGCATTCTTAGTTTACACACTTTTTTGTAATAAATCCTCCCTTAACGCGCTGAAAAATATCACCATCGTTCTTATGCTGTTGGCAAAGGCAGTTGCAGACAAACACACGCCCGAGAGCAGTCCACCACACAGAGCTACGATGCGGGGATTTATCCGTTTAACGACCAAATCGATAAGAGGACCTATAGAGGACCAAATCAGATAACCCATCATTGGTGGCACAAAGCTCATCGAATTATAGATAATTTCTTCCTACAAAAACATCTGTATATTCTAGCAGTCTTCAAAGTGTGCGTATCCTCTCATCTCTAATATTTTGGTCAATCGTTAGAAACATTCACGATTGTTCAATGTCACTTCGCATCTTCCAGAACACAACCAAATGCACTCATATTCAACACTCGCCATCACTCCCTCTATTTCACTATTTCGCCACCCCACCCCCCCCCACCCACAACAACAGACTTTGTTTAACCATAAATTTGTCTTCAGTACGTAATGGAATGGAATAATGGAATAATAACGTCATCAGTATACATTTTTGCTCTGTATTCACTTTGAATGTGTAATTTTTATAGACATGTATAATATCTTCATCTTTGGCAATGGAATGAAATGTACTACTTTGTCACTGATTTTGTACACTTGTTTTAATAGAAAAATGCAAAAAATAAACTCAGCCCAATTCCATTTTATTTCATGCCCACAAACACAAAAAATATTTGGGTAGAAAAAAACTTACAACGTTGCCTCGTTAAATGAAACACGGGAATATATTTTTTTTAATATATAAATCAGGAATTCAAAATTGTTTTTGTTTTCATCATCAGCTGCCAGAAATTTTAAACCATGGATTGTTTTGCAATAAATCCGTTTTCACAAATGCTTGTGTTATTCAAACATACTCTAAATCTACAAATGACCTATATTTTTAGACAGATGTAAATATGTGAATAAAAGAACGTATATCATTATGTATGTAACGCTTTCTTTTTAGATATAATTTCCCGGGGGGAGATTGATGATCGAGATTTTCTAACTAGTCAGTGTGACTAGCATATTGATTTAATTCACATCTTCCCAACAGTGTAAGTTTTTAGAGAGGAGTGTTTGAAGCATCCTTTCTTTCAGAAAAAATAAACTGCATGGTTGATAAGTGTAATTCTACAGCCGTTACACTTTTCAACATCTGCCATATTCCAATCAAACATGAAAGAAACTCTTCAGTAATATTAGGTAAATAAGAATATTACAGAAAGCACTAGATCATCATTTTGAATGATATTTTCTCAGGGCTTCATTTTTTTTTTACCTTATCAAGTGTGAAGAAAGGTATTGATTTTAGTTGGATTTTTTTTTAGAAAAGATTGTACTGGTTGGGCAAGGATAAGCACGTAACTACGAACAATCAAGATGTTGGCTAACACGTCTTGAGGTTAGCCCAGAAGCCAGAAAGGTAATAGAATTTCTATACTCAGCCTGTAAGAGTTCTACAGTCAGTATCTACTTACAACACATGTAGGCCAATGTTAGACCTATCGCCGTCATAAACCCAACCATGCCGTAGGTGGTATCAAGTTGAATGACGAGGGATGGGATAAGAACTCCCAGAGATTTCGCTGCTCCAGTTTCAAGAAAATGTACGAAGAATCTTGCAAATAAGACAACTCGACGCCAGGGATCACGTCTTCGTCCAACCTTGACGGGGCGTTTGTATGACGTCATCGTTGCTGAACGTGGATGATGACTTACGAATTTAGGACGACTCAGCTTCTCTTCGTAATACTCTGTGAAGAAAATGCACTAACATATATATAACGTCAATAAATCAAGATTTTCATAGGGCTAACTGGCATTCATTTTCATTTGTTTTTTCCAAAATTCACTCTATCCTCTAATTCCTCTAATTTGAACAGAGTTTGTGTGGCAAAACCTAATATATCATGCCCAATATGGCGCCGCCCATAAAACTCTACAGAGTACAGACGCAAAATGACCTCAGGCAGGCCAGGCGCGCGCTAGCATGCAGTGCGCGGGGAAAATCGGCTGCTCCGTTTCGTCTCCTTGATTGGAATTCAATATGGACGCACCGGACATTTTGTGAAGAAATGATTCAATATGGATATATGGCGATTTACAATAAAAATTAAAGTAATCAATTTTGGTAAAGTGTCGTAGATTTATGTAAATTTGCCACTGTATATAATAATTATAAATACAAGCATTTTAGTTGAAATTTATACCATGCTGTATATGTCCACAGAAGAAAAAAAAATGTATTCAATCTCAGTTTGCCTAAAATAGATATATTGGCGTTTGCCATGAATTCCTGAATTTTTCCGTTCAAACATGTATCTGTACGTAAGATACAGCTGAACCATGCGGCCTGTTTGAAAACTCAACTGCCACGTAGAGGTATTTGGACTCAATCGTTGGAAAACTAGTCTCATGGTTAGTTGAATTTGTGTCAGTCAACCACCACAACTGTCTTGATGGCTTATATAAGGGTTAACGCGTTGGGTTTCTAAGCCAGAAACCTGGCTTTGACTCCCGGTGGAGACCTGCGTGTCATTATTTGTTGTTTCAGCCCACGAAGGATCAAGTACAAGGAAGTTTGATCCGTAAGCTTCGCTCCTCATGCTCGCATAAGTCCTTATCGAATTTTTCATAGTGAAACCTGTCTGTAGTGGGACCCCCCCCCCAATTTGTGGCCTTTAAAGACAGGTGGCTGCTACGGACAGGTTCTTTAACACATGATTTGTCTCCAGGGAAATAATTTTAGTGACCAGTATAGACATGTTGCTTGATTTAGAGAGATGGTCACTAATATGAGCAGTTTATTCACAAAAACCATTTGTGTCGGACTGTCGATTTATTTTATAGAAATGTTTTGCTTGAACTACTTAGGCGTGGTACTTTGGAAAAAAAGTTCCTTTGTAAAGTATGGATAGCTACATGTAAGTAATATACTAAGTAGAGGATCCAATGTTCATAGATGTACATTAAGGGTAAAATGTGAAATTCTTTTCTTTTCAATGTGTTTTGCAGTAAATGCCGATAAGTCCACTTCTTGTTTGGTTCCAAAATCCGATAACGGGTCTATGTTTGCCCAGTAAATTTCTATTTGACTCGAAGCTATTTTTGAACAAAACCTGGCGCTCATTTTTTTTTTTAAGTGATGCATGTCGGTGGTTAAGAAGTTTTCCTGGATTTGCACATATTTTTAGGTTTGATAAGCTTTCCGAAACTTTTCATTTTTTATGTAAATTCGCATTTTAAGTGGAAATTGAAAAAGATTATCATTTTTTTCTCCATAAGTAACCCAAATGTTGGAAACATGTTCAAGTCAGGGGTTATTCAGAAAAGTGTTTTTGATATATTCAGCGCATATTCAGTCAAAACATGTTTATTAGTGTTTGGTTGTTGTTTTTTGTAAGATACCAAAAATTAATATTTTCAGCCCCAAATTGCCAAAATAACCAAAACGTCATGATTATTATTAAAAAAAGGTTAGGTTTTTTTCCTTCGGAATCACGCACATTTGACACAAGATCAGACTTGAAAACGGTCACTATACCAAAAAAGTATGATTTTAGGTGATTCTCTTCCCAGGTACTTGCTACAGACAATATTGCAGCCACCTGAAGCAGTCCCAATTTGGGATTACCTGACACACAATTATACTGTGCTTTGGTTGATTAGAATGGGCTTATCGAGGTTTTGCCATCAAACCACTTTGGCTTTTTCGGTTCTGCCAAAAACATGACTTTGGATCGAGATAATCTGAGTTAGGATTTGTTTTCCACTAAACTAAGTTTGTCATTAAACACCACCGCCCTTTAGCTTTTTCGAATTGTGTGTCGTTTTAATTGCTAAAAAGTGGCGTTTATCTTTTTTGCAAACAAACTTTTCATGTCTGTATATGAAGCGACATTCTTGTTAACACGTGAAACTGAATCATGCTTTTTTTTTCTTTAAATATACACATTTGATAAATGATGTGCCTCTGTGTGACTATGATCAACCAAGAAACTTGGAGATTTCAAGATCAATTTCAAGATTAAATCAACACATAGTACGGTATGAAGCGTGCGGATTTTGAATTAGTAATATGCAGTCATTACCTTAATACGAAAGGGCAAAACAAAAATGGGTACAAAAACCTATTACATACTCACACTATTACATTCTTTGATGACAACATGTGAAAAGTCCTGTGGCAATTTAATCGAGAACAGCTCACTGGGTCTACGCGGAAGTGACGTAGAATCAACCTTATACCACATAGTCTACACAAAACTATCATTCTTTCAAATCTATTAGGCACATTTCACAATGAATTTCGACGAAGTCCACACGGTAAATACAGTTAACCTCTAGACGGAATATACATGATTCTGCAGTATGGAGCTTCAGACTGTCCTGTAGAACGCAATTAATCTCAAACTGTACACTATAATATGTTTCGCAATGTTGACGAATCCGTGTTTGAACTTCGACCAAGGCCACGAGTCTAATTACAGTTAACCTCTAGACGGTATATACCCGATTCTGCAGTATGAAGCTTCGTACCTTCCTGAGGAGCTTAGAAAAATAACCAAACGCTATAGACAATAATGTTTCATAATGTTGACTATTTCTGTTTGAACTTCGACCAAGTCCACGAGTCTAATTGCAGTCAACCTCTAGACTGTATATGCACCATTCTACAGAATGGACTTTCACATCATCCCGTGGAAGTTAGACAAA
>JZLH01S0166353.1:6444-29053 GCA_001188425.1 Eucidaris tribuloides
GAGAGCCGGGTCTCATGCAGTATGTGGGGGAGGGGCGCATCACCTCCTAAAAATGTGAAATATAACGCAAGATCCCTTTTGCCTTTTTTTTAACAAGTGAGCAAAGAAAAAAAATTCACCCAAATGACACAGAAGGGATAGCAGAACGAAGGTCAAAGATTTTATCAAGTAATAATTATAAAATTGATCTGTTCCCTATATAATTATTCAAGTCAACAAGTATGGAAAGTCCTCATGTGTCCCAATCAGGAAACAGTGTTACCAGTTTATTGAAAAAATAAAATAAAACATGTCATATTGGATAAAAACAGTAACACATGAAGACTGGTAATTCATTTCATTGCTCTTCGATTCATAATTGTGAAGAGACAGCCGGAAAAAAAGGGGGTCAATTATCGTAACTAGCACTGCATACATTCTTAATTATTTAATTTTATTTCTTTTTACAATTTGAAAGGGGAATTTGGTGGCTCAAAAATTGTACCAGTAATACATTTACACTAAATACTCAGTATGACGAGACAATGATCTCAATCATTTAAGCCCAAGTTTAGTTTTGGGATTTTTTTGTTATTGAAAGCTTTATGCCCAATGTCATAACCCTGCAATAGATTCTGAATGTCTTTAGTTTTTTTAATTAATTAATAAAAATCTCGTGGGAACACCCCAAAATTTTACATTATAGCATCTAAAGGGTTGAAAAGCTTTAAGGTTACATGTGTTATACCTCATCTGAAAGCGAGCAGACGCAGCTCTTTCAGATGACGTATTACTCATATAAACATTTTTAACCCTTTGGATGCTGTAATGTAAAATATGGTCAAAATGTCGGGCGTCCCCCCCCCCCGACATTTTTCATTAATTAATTAAAAAAAAAATCAAAGACAAAAAAAAGTTATATGAGTTATACCTCATCTGAAAGAGCCGAGTCTGCTCTTTCAGATGAGGTATAACACATGTAACCTTAAATCCTTTTTAACCTTAAGATGCTATAATGTAAAATTTTGGGGGGTGTTCACACGAGATTTTTCATTAAATAATTAAATAAAAAAAACTACAGACATTCGAATCTATTATTGCAGGGTTATGATTTGGGGCAGAAAGCTTTCAAATAACAAAAAATCCCCAAAACTAAACTTGGGCTTTAAACTACAAGTATTTTTCTCAAAACCCTTTTATCACATCAACCATTTTACATTACATTGACAATCACTTTTATTCCAATAATCAGAGATGCACTTACACGTCGGGATAAACTTCGAACTGGGAGCACAGAATAAAGAAAATAAATGTTAATAAAGGCTCAAATTTTTATTGGGTCCCTGCAAGTGGTGTGTTGTTTTGCAGAGGTAAAAATAAATCAAAGAACGACGCATGATTTTCATTTGCAGAGTGTTGTTACTTCGAGTAATAGCATTTATTTAGTAAACGATTATTGTAGCACCTTCCTCCCCCCCCCACCCCAATATTGTTGATGAGGTTTGGACATTTTCATCAATCAATTTCGACGACTATGACCTCATATCGAAAACAAAGAATATATCCCAATAAGGCTGTAAATCGTAGATCAAGGAAACTATTTCGAGTCAGGAGTGCAGGCAGCAGCAAATAATTAACACTCGTGTCGTTTGTCGGATCCACAAATTTCCTGGCTGCGTGTTCAGCGAGTAGCTTGCTTGGTTTATAATTGAAATGCGGTTTGTCATCGGTGAGGCGTCCTTTATACGCGGGCAATGTCGTCTGCTGTTTGAACCTCAGAGAGCAGCTCCCACCGTGCTCCACATGAATTTATGCAATTATCGAATGATAGTTTGCCTGAATTCGTCGAGTTCCTTCGTTGTTGCTACGTCCCATCCAGGGAGACTGTTGGCGCCATGTTATCAGCCATCGCGTGTTCTGAACGGGACCTGGCTGAATGCCGTGCTTACCTGCGATAGCCAAAGAAAAATTTCAAATTAAAAGTAACATGCAGGTCATGGAGAAAGTTTGGAATATTTTTTATTCTTCGAATAGCCCTGTTTTAAAGTGTAGCATTTCTTACGCATTATGAGCAATCATCCATGCAGAACAGATTATTGATTAAGTTAAAATGAGCTTCTACTCAGCGGCGGCGCTCAGGCGTTAATTTAAAAGAGGTGCGAATCCGTTGAAAAATTTTGCCTGCCATTTTTTTTTCACTAGCAAACTGCAAGCCGAAACAGTGCCGGACAAGCGGGGGTCAAGGGGCTGACGACGAGCAAAAACACTTTTGCCCGCCATTTTTTCACTAGCACAGATTAACAACCAATAGCGGTCCGTGAAAATTTGCGAAAAAAAGTAAAATTCCGAGTCATATTAATATAAAGTTTATAAACTAAGAGCAGTTCGACTGCGCGCAGTCGATGCTGATGGCCTCCGCAGTCCGGCACTCACACCAAATTGGATATAAATTGAACAGCCTTAGCTACCATAGGTTCCGAAACTTAATGGGGTATAGTGTTCCGGCCTTGTGACCTTGACCTTCACCTCCAAAATCTAATAGTTCCGTAGTGCTCACTGGATGACATACTTTTCCCAAGTTACGTTTAAAATCAATAGGACGTTCTGAAGTTTCATGGCAATGCAGCAGATTGGGCCTAGTTACCGTATAAGCGTAGCGACCTTTGGCTTTTCAACTCCAACTTCTATCCGTTCATCTTCATGAATATATAACTTGACCCAAGTAACAGAACATCTGATCACCATCTTACCGTTAAAGTGGGCTAGAAGCCCAAATTAGACATGTCGTACAGCCAGTGACCTTTGAACTTAAACTTTTCAACTCAAAAAATTTCAATCAGTTCATCGTGCTTTATATATACCTACACAGAGTTACATCAAAATCTAATTGAGCTGTTCTTAAGCTATCGTGGTGGCACTAGCCCAAATCAAGGAAATATGTTTGTAGGCCATTTTGACCTTTGACTATTCAACTCCAAATGCTAATCATTCATTGGTTGCCTCATAGTATACATTTGGACTCTTTTACACTCAAATCGATCAGTCGCTTCTACTACGATTATCGCTGGTACGAGAAAAGGTAACGGACGGACGGGACGGATGAACGGCACGAACGGACGACGACCCGAAAACAACAGTGCTCGGTAACTTTCAACGATAGGTAACCAGGAGCAAAAGGTAGGCTAGGTAAGAAAAAAGCGAAGGAAGAGAAATGACAAAAACTATTCTAATTTCTTCTTCTCCTTTTTTTTTCTTCTTCTTTTATACTATTAGAAGTGTGTAGAAGGGGAGAGGAGAAGCACTAGTAGCATATAGTAATAGTGGTGTGGCAGTAGTCGGTACTAAAAATAAGTTATAAAGTAGTAGTAGAAGTATAGTAGGGGGAGAGGCGGCGAAATAATGAGGAAGAAGTAGAATTAGTAAAATGATAGAAAATATTACTAGCCAGCGTTGCGCCAGAAGTAGAACAGCACCAGGCTAGAATGAGTTAGTATAGCAGTAAGAGTAGTAGTAGTAGAGTATGTATAGTAGCAGTAGTAGTAGCCAATAGTAGTAGCAGCATAGAGTAGTAGTAGAAAGTTAGTTGTCAGTAGTAATAGTAAAATAAGTATAGTACGTAATAATAATATTTCACTACTTTCTACTACTGTTACTACTACATTACTATTACTATTCTACTACTAACCAGTACTAGACTACTACTATACATGAGTATTAGTGTAGACTTTCTATGGGATTTAATTCTCTCGAGCCTCGGAGAGAAATTACTGCTGCGTCTTGATGCTCGATTTTTGGTGAACTAAACAAACTCAAGACAAACCTTCCAGCCAGGAGCATCCATCTTCCAGCTCGTTGTACATTTTGCTTGTATTTCAACCAGTTTGGTTTCTTAGGCCACTTCTCCCAATCTTGAATCTGAGCTTTAAAATTGCCATGAAACGAAATACTGGATATTTTTTCATGTTCTTCATCGTTTCCTTTTATTTTTATTACTTTTAGTTGGAGGCAGGAAGTGGAGGAGGAGAAGCGCACAGGTAGGAGTATTAGCTAGAGGTAATAGCTAGCTATTGGTGGTAGTAGTAGCCAGTAGTAGTAGTAGTAGTAGTAGTAGTAGTAGAGGCATCAGTAGCCAGAAATATACTACAATATTGCTGAGAAGTAGTTGTTCTAGTAACACTAGTGCGAAGTAGTGGCAGTATTGGTTTTAATGTAATTATTATAACAGTAGCAGTAGTAAGAAGTAGTAGTTATGAAAGTAGCAGTAGCAGTAGCTAGTGGAGGTTAGCAGGAGTAGTAGTAGTTAGTTGCGTAGTAGTAGCAGTCGTCGTCGTCCTCCTCGTCTTCGTTCGTCATCGTAGTAGGCCAGTATGTTATATAAAGCTAGTAGGTTACAGTATTAACAATACTGTAGTTTCCACCATTTAGAGAGCGCCTTACCAGATGTTGAAGGGTTCGAAGGGAAGCAGCAATGCTCTCCAGGAAAACCTTCTAGTAGCATATTTGGTCGCATTATATTGTCGAGGTATGGAATACCTTTTAAGGAGATAGGAAAAAGGAATATTTGAAATTGCTGTTTTTATTTTACATGTTCAGAAATAAAATAGTGAATACCCTGAAAGTTTTCAAATTAAATATGTCCTCACTGGCTAACAGATTGGATGCTTGGTTTTGGAACCTGGAATTGATAATTGGTTTCAATATTCAATATCTTGATTTTGTTACACCTTAGAATAAATGTCATTGTATTGCTTCAAATGGAACAAGTATAATATTGATATCCCAATTGGAAAGAGTTTAACATTGGTATTTAACTGGAAAGGCAATCATTGTTGCAACGGTGAATGATATACAATGAATGAGATGTTTTAATTTGCAAAATAATCGGATAGGAGCAATAGTGCATTTAGAATAATCAATGAAATTTACTTGAAATACTGCACATCAATAGTACCCGTAATTATACAATGAAATATCAACGAGACAACGCAGACAACGGACCCAACTGGAACCACTTTCCATTTCCAAATTTAGTTTAATGGTAACCACTATGCAACCTACAATTGAAAGCCACAGACTAAGAATGCAACAGTTAAAAAAAATTGTTGAGCTACGTATTCCTCCATGCCTCTGAGTGTCTTTTTGCATAGTGTCTAAAAATGAAGCCCTCGGAAAAAAAGTTGTATTTCAAAATGATTGAATTTTAGTGCTTTAAAAATAACGGTGAAAATTTACAAGCATTCAAGTTTGACCGTATTCACCTGCCCCCATTTCCTCATTAGACTTACAGTACCGTGCTGTTAAGATCTGGGTTAATTTTATCCTCACCGGCAGTGGAAATTTGCTTCTATTCATGCATATTCTTGCCAGTGCAGCATAACTTTCCAAACTTTTGTATCTTAGGGTGGTCAATTTTTGTCCATTTAAACACTGCTTGTTAGCTCATATATTAAAGTTTGACAATGTTTTAAGATTGAAACTCTACAATGTTAGCCAGTTTCTTCAAAGGTAAATTTCGGGTACCTAACTCTCTCCCAACTCGAAATTCTTCCAAAAGAGACAGTAATGAATGAATGTTTGCAGAAAGTGAAACATCTTTACAAAGATTCCAGACACACTGCTAACGTCCAATAATGTGCACCTGACCTTTGTTTTCTTCATGAGCTGGAATTACTTCCTGGCGTCAATTCTTACAGGCTTGCCGAAAAAAGTTGGCTTTCAAAAATTTGCCTTATTTTGATTCAAACGTCATGTGTTCCAGACAGGTAACGCCTGCAATTGCTGCATTTGTTAAACTTGACTTAAAATGGAAATGAAATGAAAAAATAATTGTATAACTTTAAATAGTCAAGTTAATAAAGACAGACACCATGACTCTTATCGAGTTTTTCAACAATGCATCATGAAACACCAACAACGGTTACTTAGTGCTTCCTTGGACCGGTTCAACGCAGGTCATTCAGGCGGTGACGGTCTCTGCTTTAGTGGATCACTTTGCTCCCTCAGAAGGTGGGTAACCAGACAATCAAAATTTAGCTGAAAAAATTTATTACGTGTGTGAAGGGGTGCAAAAATTTCATGCTTTGTAGGAGTTGTGGGAAAAATACTATATTTAAAACTCCGCCGAAAGCGGCAGTTCTGTGAAACGGGTTCCATCTTTCAAGTATGTGAGTGTTGATTTGAAGCCTCGATTTTTTTTTCTCTGTTTTCATCACTATTGGCTAATTGCGGCACTGTCGAAACTTGTGGTAATGTGTATGGTGTTTACGATAGTTTTAAGTGGTTACTAGACAAATGCCGAGAATCAGTTTTTTAAGATTAAAGTCTCTACTGTTTAAAACTTCATTGGGAGAGAAACACAATACAAAACCATTTTTGCGGGGGTCTTAAATGATAATAATGTTGTTCCATGTGACAAAATTGTGTTGATATGACTATGAATCATAGGAAACGAAGTACTTATTGAAGAGTAGAGCTTACTTATAGTATGTTCTCGGAAGCGGCCTGTTTGTCCGTAATGTTTTCACCGCCTGAACGATGTATCGTGCTTTGCTCTATTGACATTCGAGCTCAGATAACAGGTTTTTGTTAAGCGGTGCTTCGCCGCAGCCGCCTCCAAAATCTCCATTTCTTAGGCCAGGTTTCTCATTGTAGCTCCGTAGACGATATAACCACCTTTTGGTTGAAATCTTGGCGCTAGCATGACAAGCCGTCGACCAAGTGACCCAATTTCCTGTAAAGTGAAGAACAGCCGGTGCATGAGAGCTACTTCGGTTGCCATTTTGGATCTTGCTTTCAAACACAGATAGTGAGTGACAGAGTCATATATGAAAATGCCCAATTCAGGATACAAGAGTACTTGATATAGAAATCAGTGACTATCTTGTTTGCAAGGTGGCGTTAGAAACAATTAACTTAAAGGTATTCCCACAAGTTGTTCACTTTGGACCTTGTGATATATTCATATCTCAGTTATACAGATGTCGTATATGAGTACAAGGCTCAAAGATCCATATAATATACATTATTAAGCAAGGTCCGTCTCGTCTACTCCTCCTCAAATTTGCAAATTATGTAACAGATATAATTATACACGCAATGTATTGCATCGTAAGTTTCCTAGATATCGTATATATGTTTTCCTTATTTTTTTTATAGAATAAAGTAAGGCTAGTATTTCTTTTATAATTCTAGCAATCTATATGATTGTTATCATCCATTCGCCTCTTTGACAAGCTATCAGACTTTGAATTAGCAATTCTGGAATGGCATTTACATTACCATTTTATCAGAACATTTTGCTATACTCCGTGTAAACAACCAACAATAAAGTTCACAGCATAACTCTGAAATTAATGTTGAGTTGATCATCATCACATTGCTGAATTTTTTTTCCACAAGTGCATAAATCTCGAAAGAAGGCTCGTATGGGCATGGGTGCAGTAGGAAATATTTGGTAATAAATAAGTAATTTGGACAAACCGGAAAAGTATTCGATACCTCTAAAAAAAGAAAAAGGAGTGAGAGAGGAGAAGAAGTCAGGACCCTGCGGAACATTTTTCACCTGCGGTGCAGGATATATATTTTGCGGCCCCAAAAAATTTTTTCGCTGTCACAAAACGTTCCTGCAAATCGCCAGCAAATAGTCAAGCTCAAAATGTCGCTCAGAGGGGGGGGTTGTGAATGATTTTAGTATTTCATTCGATTTGCATTTGGCATTGCAAATCTGAACTCAATCTTTAACTTTAATGTGCACTGGTCGCAAGTTCACACAATTGTCCCCCTTAGTAATGCCTTATATAAATATGACAGTAATACAATTTTTTTATGTTTATAGTAGTGGAAGCCTCCTAGATGGCATGTAAAGTGGTAGGTGTGCATTGATTTCCTACACATTTGATTTTGTCACTCTATGTTTGTGTGAAATGGGTGAAGTAGGACATTTTGTTATATTGGGATATTACTATTTCTTGAATATATAATTAACCATGTTCATCTGACTCCAGTTATTTATTGAAAGGTATAGTTTATTTAACGTGCATCAAACACTTTTTTCCAAATGTGTAAACAGTTATAGCTGTTTTGAACAATACTCAAAAGTTCTCAATGTTGCATTTTTCGATGGCTCACATGTTAAGAGTTCAAGGCAAGGTCACCCTGAAATTCAGTTGGTTTTAATAAAAGTAGAAAACTGAAAGAAACCCATTGAAGAAGTTGGCGAAACCACAAAGAATAGCGGAGTTAATGTGTCAAGTTGCATTTGTGACATCACATTGAGCAGCTCCCCCATATGTTTGTAATATTAACTCCATAAAGTGCCACTTTTTGGGTTCCTATGATAAATTGAATGTTTTTTTTTAGAAAGCACTGTATGAAACAATGTTTTTTATATTATATATTGAGTGCAGTTGATCATATTAATTTGCTGGGAAAATGCATTTTGTGGAATCTATATTAGATGACAATGGGGGAGCTGCTTTGCATGTGACTGTCCCGCACCAATATTTAATCTTGAAATGTAAAAACTTATATTCCTTTGGTGGATTTTGACCAATTTTTAATGGGCTCATTTTTTTGATTTTATTGAAACAATGACATAAGGGTGGGACTTGACCTTTAATACAATCAGTTTTTAGATAGGTAAAGGCTTTGAGTTCCAAAATTAATTATTGTTATACCAGTCAGGAGGTTGATGTTTAGTGTCAGTTAAACTTTGAAATGTTATTTTGTTTACAAGGAAGTAGAAATAAAAATAGGAGGTTTAGTAATCTATCATACATTTATTATGAAGGAATACACGGGATTGGTCACAGAAGAAGTTTTTATTGGGATATAACAAACCTTGGTCATGTGAACACTTTTCACAGGTGATGTCTAAAGAGGATTTAAGGCCAGCCAAAGTGTTTGTGGTATTTCTCATTACAATTTCACTGGATATTCTTTGTGTCGGCAGAAAATTTTCGGCCAGACATCAGTATTCTGCAGTTCAGGATCGATAGACCCAAAACATTTGCCAGGCTATGAAATGTTACAACATGCGGTTGTTGTTGTTGTTTTTTGCCACCTGTTGTTGGCTACATTTAATATAATGCAATATACGTGCAGCAAGTCAATGTAATTATTTTGCTGCTATATCAATACTTCAGGTCAAAGTCCTGGACAAGTAACTGGACAAACGAAAACTGATTAGCACACTTCTTTCTTATACCCTTTTATTACCAAGACATTACATGTATTTGCGATGCAAATAAAAGACGTGTACAAAGTAAATTGTATGTAAACAGTTTTTTTTCCTTTTCCTAAGCTGACCATATCTCCAGTACCTTGGTTTTTTTTTCTTTATCTCTTCATTCATAGCACTGTAATTCAAGTAATTTGATTGGCCTTTACAAGCTTGCTTATAAATGCAAAGTATTCTTTCGACGGGCTATGTTTAGAGATAATGATGTCAACACTTGGCGATCGACACCCACTCTCTAAATCATTCATTTTTATTTCTAATTTATAGAATATCCCTTGGTTGATGATTTTTTTCTTTCGGGGTCTTAAATTGAGTTCCATGACAAAATTGTGTGATATGGCTTTAAAATATTGGAAAACGAAGGTAAACTTCGCATATTAAACTTATTATTAAAGCTTACTCAGTATGTCGAAGCGGCCTTGTTTCTCCGTAATCGTTTTCACCGCCTGAACAATAGTGTCGTGTTTTCTGACATCAAGTTCAATGTTCATTTTTTTTCTTTATCTCTTCATTCATAGCACTGTAATTCAAGTACTTTGAGAGGCCTTTACACGCTTGCTTATAAATGCAGCGTATTCTTTCGACAGGCTACGTTTAGAGATAATGATGTCAACACTTGGCGATCGACACCCACTCTCTAAATCATTCATTTTTATTTTTAATTTAAAGAATATTCCTTGGTTGATGATTTTTCCTTTTAAATTTAAACAAAATTGAGTGTCCTTGAATTTGTTTAATGGAAATGGTTTTAAAAAGTATCCCCAATGCACAAGTTTGCATAATTCGTTGCTTCTAAGTAAAAAAAAATCGTTAACATTTTAAAAACAAATAACTTTTTTTGACAACGAAATAAATCGTTTATTTTCAAATACACTCCGAATCCCAGCAATTTTATTACACTATATAAAACTAGAAAGGCCCTTGAGAGCCGGGATCTCATGCAGTATGTGGGGGAGGGGCGCATCACCTCCTAAAAATGTGAAATATAACGCAAGATCCCTTTTGCTTTTTTTTAACAAGTGAGCAAGAAAAAAAATTCACCCAAATGACACAGAAGGGATAGCAGAACCGAAGGTCAAAGATTTTATCAAGTAATAATATAAAATTGATCTGTTCCCTATATAATTATTCAAGTCAACAAGTATGAAAAGTCCTCATGTGTCCCAATCAGGAAACAGTGTTACCAGTTTATTGAAAAAATAAAATAAAAACATGTCATATTGGATAATAACAGTAACACATGAAGACTGGTAATTCATTTCATTGCTCTTCGATTCATAATTGTGAAGAGAGAGCCATAAAAAAAGGGGGTCAATTATCGTAACTAGCACTGCATACATTTTAATTATTTAATTTTATTTCTTTTTACAATTTGAAAGGGGAATTTGTGGCTCAAAAATTGTACCAGTAATACATTTACACTAAATACTCAGTATGACGAGACAATGATCTCAATCATTAAAGCCCAAGTTTAGTTTTGGGGATTTTTTGTTATTTGAAAGCTTTATGCCCCAATGTCATAACCCTGCAAATAGATTCTGAATGTCTTTAGTTTTTTTTTAATTAATTAATGAAAAATCTCGTGGGAACACCCCCAAAATTTTACATTATAGCATCTAAAGGGTTGAAAAAGCTTTAAGGTTACATGTGTTATACCTCATCTGAAAGAGCAGACGTAGCTCTTTCAGATGAGGTATTACTCATATAACATTTTTAACCCTTTGGATGCTGTAATGTAAAAAATATGGTCAAAATGTCGGGCGTCCCCCCCCCCCCGACATTTTCTTCATTTAATTAATTAAAAAAAAAATCAAAGACAAAAAAAAGTTATATGAGTTATACCTCATCTGAAAGAGCGAGTCTGCGCCTCTTCAGATGAGGTATAACACATGTAACCTTAAATCCTTTTTTAACCTTAAGATGCTATAATGCTAAAATTTTGGGGGGTGTTCACACGAGATTTTTCATTAAATAATTAAATAAAAAAAACTACAGACATTTTCGAATCTATTATTGCAGGGTTATGAATTTGGGGCAGAAAGCTTTCAAATAACAAAAAATCCCCAAAACTAAACTTGGGCTTTAAACTACAAGTATTTTTCTCAAAACCCTTTTATCACATCAACCATTTTACATTACATTGACAATCACTTTTATTTTCCAATAATCAGAGATGCACTTACACGTCGGGATAAACTTCGAACTGGGAGCACAGAATAAAGAAAATAAATGTTGATAAAGGCTCAAATTTTTATTGGGTCCCTGCAAGTGGTGTGTTGTTTTGCAGAGGTAAAAAATAAATCAAAGAACGACGCATGATTTTTCATTTGGCAGAGTGTTGTTACTTCAGTAATAGCATTTATTTAGTAAACGATTATTGTAGCACCTTCCTCCCCCCCCCCACCCCAATATTGTTGATGAGGTTTGGACATTTTCATCAATCATATTTCGACGACTATGACCTCATATCGAAAACAAAGAATATATCCCAATAAGGCTGTAAATCGTAGATCAAGGAAACTATTTCGAGTCAGGAGTGCAGGCAGCAGCAAAATAATTAACACTCGTGTCGTTTGTCGGATCCACAAATTTCCTGGCTGCGTGTTCAGCGAGTAGCTTGCTGGTTTGATAATTGAAATGCGGTTTGTCATCGGTGAGGGCGTCCTTTATTACGCGGGCAATGTCGTCTGCTGTTTGAACCTCAGAGAGCAGCTCCCCACCGGTGCTCCACATGAATTTTATGCAATTATCGAATGATAGTTTGCTGAATTCGTCGAGTTCCTCGTTGTTGGCTACGTCCCATCCAGGGAGACTGTTGGCCGCCATGTTATCAGCCATCGGTGTCTGAACGGGACCTGGCTGAATGGTGCTTACCCTGCGATAGCCAAAAGAAAATTCAAATAAAGCTACATGCAGTCATGGATGAAAGTTTGGAATATTTTTATTTCTTCGAATAGCCCTGTTTTAAAGTGTAGATTTCTTACGATTAATGAGCAATCATCCATGCAGAACAGATTATTGATTAAGTTAAAATGAGCTCTACTCAGCGGCGGCGCCAGGGTTAAATTTAAAGAGGGGCGAAATCCGTTGAGAAAATTTTGCCTGCCATTTTTTTTTCACTAGCCAAACTGCAAGCCGAACAGTGCCCGACAAGCGGGGGTCAGGGGGCTGACGACGACAAAAACACTTTTGCCCGCCATTTTTTTCACTAGCAGATTAACAACAATAGGGGTGAAATTTGCGAAAAAAAGTAAAATTCCAGTCATATTAATAAGTTTGAAACTAGAGCAGTTCGACTGCGCGCAGTCGATGTGTATGCCTCCGCAGTCCGCACTCACACCAAATTTGATATAAATTGAACAGCCTTAAGCTACCATAGTTCCGAAACTTAATGGGATATGTTTCCGGTCTGGTGACCTTTGACCCTTCACCTCCAAAATCTAATTAGTTCGTTAGTGCCTCCTATGACATACTTTTCCCAAGTTACGTTAAAATCCAATAGGACGTTCTGAAGTTGTCATGGCAATGAGCAGAATTTGGGCTATTACCGTATAAGGCGTAGCGACCTTTGGCTTTTCAACTCCGAACTCTAATCCGTTCATCTTCATGAAATATATACTTGACCCAAGTAACAGCAACATCTGATCACCATCTTACGTTAAAGTGGTAGCAAGCCCAAATTAGACATGTCTACAGCCACGTGACCTTTGAACTTAAACGTTTCAACTTCAAAATCTCATCAGTTCATCAGTGCTTTATATATACCTTACACAAGTTACATCAAAATCTAATTAGCTGTTCTTAAGCTATCGTGGTGACTAGCCCAAATCAGATATGTTTTAGGCCATGTGACCTTTGACTATTCAACTCCAAAATGTAATCAGTTCATTGTTGCCTCATGTATACATTTGGACCTATTTACATCAAAATCCGATCAGTCGTTCTTACGTTATCGCGGTAACGAGAAAACGGTAACGGACGGACGGACGGATGGACGGACGAACGGACGGACGACCCGAAAACAAAATGCCTTCGGTAACTTCAACAATAACAGGAAAAAGGTAGGTAGGGTAGAAAAGCAAGAAGAAATGACAAAACTATTCTAATTCTTCTTCTTCTCCTTTTTTTTTCTTCTTCTTTATTACTATTAGAAGTTGTAGAAGGGGGAGAGGAGAAGCACTAGTAGCATAGTAGTAATAGTGGTGGTGGCAGTAGTCGTGTACTAAAAATATAGTAGTAAAAGTAGTAGTAGAAGTAGTAGTAGGGGAAGAGGGGGAAGTAATAGAAGTAGTTGTAAAATTGATAGAAATATTACTAGCAGCGTTGCTGCAGAAGTAGAAGCACCAGGAGAAGAAGTAGTAGTAGCAGTAATAGTAGTAGTAGTAGTAGTAGTAGTAGTAGCAGTAGTAGTAGCAATAGTAGTAGCAGCAATAGTAGTAGTAGAAGTAGTAGTTGTAGTAGTAATAGTAAATAGTAATAGTAGTAATAATAATATTTCACTACTTCTACTACTGTTACTACTACTATTACTATTACTATTACTACTACCAGTACTACTACTACTAGTACTAGTATTAGTGTAGATTTCTATGGAATTTAATTCTCTCGAGCCTCGAGAGAAATATACTGCTGGCGTCTTGATGCTCGATTTTTGTGAAGTAAACAAACTCAAGACAAATCCTTCCAGCCAGGAGATCCACTCCAGCTGGTGTACATTTTGCATTGTATTTCAACCAGTTTGGTTCTTAAGGCACTTCTCCCAATCTTGAATCTGAGCTTTAAAATTGCATGAAAAACGAAATACTGATATTTTTTTCATGTTCTTCATCGTTTCCTTTTATTTTTATTACTTTTAGTTGGAGGAGGAAGTGGAGGAGGAGGAAGCGCACAGGTAGGAGTATTAGTAGAGGTAATAGTAGTATTGGTGGTAGTAGTAGCAGTAGTAGTAGTAGTAGTAGTAGTAGTAGTAGAAGGATCAGTAGCAGAAATATACTACAATATTGCTGCAGAAGTAGTTGTTCTAGTAACACTAGTGGAAGTAGTGGCAGTATGGTTTTAATAGTAATTATATAACAGTAGCAGTAGAAGAAGTAGTAGTAGAAGTAGCAGTAGCAGTAGTAGTGGAGGTAGCAGGAGTAGTAGTAGTAGTAGTGGTAGTAGTAGCAGTCGTCGTCGTCCTCCTCGTCTTCGTCGTCATCGTAGTAGCAGTAGTAATAGAAGTAGTAGTTACAGTATTAACAATACTGTAGTATTTCCACCATTAATAGAGCCTTACCAGATGTTGAAGGGTCGAAGGGAAGCAGCAATGCTCTCAGAAAAACCTTCTAGAGCATATTTGGTCGCATTATATATGTCGAGGTATGGAATACCTTTAAGGGAAGGAAAAAGGAAATATTGAAATTAGTGTTTTTATTTTACATGTTCAGAAATAAAATAGTGAATACCTGAAAGTTCAAATTAAATATGTCCTCACTGTAACAAATTGGATGTTGGTTTGAACTGGAATTGATAATTGGTTTCAATATTCAATATCTGATTTTGTTACACCTAGAATAAAATGTACATGTATTGCTTTCAAATGGAACAAGTATAATATTGATTCCAATTGGAAAGAGTTTAACATTGGTATTAACTGGAAAAGGCAATCATTTTGCAACGGTGAATTGATATACAAGAATGAGATGTTTTAATTGAAATAATCGGAGTGATTAGAATAATCAATGAAATTTACTTGAAATACTGCACATCAATTAGTACCCGTAATTATACAATGAAAATCAACGAGACAACGACCCAACTGGAACCACTTCCATTTCCAATTTAGTTTAATGGTAACCACTATGAACCTACAATTGAAAGCCACAGACTAAGAATGACAACAGTTAAAAAATTGTGAGCTACGTATTCCTCCATGCTCTGAGTGTCTTTGATAGGTCTAAAAATGAAGCCCTGGAAAAAATTGTATTTCAAAATGATGAATTAGTGCTTTAAAAATAAGTGAAAATCTACAAGCATTCAAGTTGACCGTATTCACCTGCCCATTTCCTCCCATAGACTTACAGTACCGTGTGTAGATCTGGGTTATTTTATCCTCCACCGGAGTGGAAATTGCTTATTCATGCATATCTTGCCAGTGGCAGCATAACTTTCCAAACTTTTGTATCTTAGGGTGTCAATTTGTCCATTTAAACACTGCTTTGTAGCTCAGATATTAAAGTTTGACAATGTTTTAAATTGAAACTCCACAATGTTAGCCAGTTTCTTCAAAGGTAAATTGGTACCTAACATCTCTCCCAACTCGAAATTGTTCCAAAGAGACAGGTAATGAATGAAATGTTTGCAGAAAGTGAAACATCTTACCAAAGATTCCAGACACACTGCTAACTCCAATAATGTGACCTGACCTTTGTTTCTTCATGATGGGAATTACTTCCTGGGTCAATCTTACAGCTCCGAAAAAGTTGGTTTCAAAAATTTGCCTTATTTGATCAAACGTCATGTGTTCCAGAAAGGTAACGCCTGCAATTGCTGCATTGTTAACTGATAAAATGAAATGAAATGAGAAATAATTGTATAACTTTAAATAGTCAAGTTAAATAAAGACAGACACCATGACTCTTATCGAGGTTTTTCACCAATGCATCATGAAAACACAAACGGTTCACTTAGTGCTTCCTTGGACCAGGTTCAACGAGGTCATTCAGGGGTGACGGTCTGCTTTTAGGATCACTTTGCTCCCTCAGAAGGGTGGGTACCAGACAATCAAATTTACTTGAAAAATTTATTACGTGTGTGAAACAAGGGTGCAAAATTTCATCTTTTGGAGTTTGAAATCTATATTTAAAACTCCGCAAAGGGCAGTTCTGTGAAACGTCCATCTTTCAAGTATTAGTGTTGATTTGAAGCTCGATTTTTTTTTTCTCTGTTTCATCACTATGGCTAATTGCACTGTCGAAACTTGTGGGTGGTACGTGTTTTAAGTGGTACTAGACAAATGCAAATCATTTTTAAGATTAAAGTCTCTACTTTAACTTCATTGGGAAAACACAACAACTCATTTTTCGGGGTCTTAAATTGAGTTCCATGACAAAATTGTGTGATATGACTTTGAATATAGGAAACGAAGGTACTTATTGATAAAGCTTACTCAGTATGTCGAAGCGGCCATGTTTGTCCGTAATTGTTTTCACCGCCTGAACGATGGTATCGTGCTTTGTGACATCGAGCTCCAAGATAAACAGGTTTTTGTTAAGGGTGCTTCCCGCAGCCGCCTCCAAATCTCCTTTCTTGGCCAGGTTTCTCATTGTAGCGTAGACGATATAACCACCTTTGGTTGAATCTTGGGCTAGCATGACAGCCGTCGACAAACCAATGCCTGAAGAACAGCCGGTGATGAGAGCTACTCGGGGTGCCATTTTGATCTGCTTCAAACACAGATAGTGAGAGGAGAGAAAATGCCCAATTCAGGATACAAGTACTTGTATATCAGTATTCTTTTGCAAGTGGCGTTAGAAAAATTAACTTAAAGGTGATTCCCACAATTTTCACTTGGCCTTGGGTACAACATTTCAGATTCGTAAGAGAACAAGGTCACCATATATAAACTTATTAAGAGGCGTTTCCGTCACTTTGCGCTCAAATTTGCAAATTATGTAACAGAAAATTATACACGCAATGTAATTGCACGTAGGAGTCCTAGATATCGATTTTTTTGATTTTTTTTATATAAGCTATTATTCTTTATAAATTCTAGCATCAATGATTGGATTCCATTCGCGCTCTTGAACTATCAGACTTTGAATTAGCATTTGGAATGGCATTTACATTACCAATTTTTATCAGAACATTTTGCTATACTCCGTGTAAACAACCAACAATAAAGTTCACAGCATAACTTGAAATTAATGTTTGCAGTTGATCATCATCACATGCTGATTTTTTTTCCACAAGTGCATAATCTCGAAAGAAGCTCGTAGGGCATGGGTGCAGTAGGAAAATTTGGTAATAAATAAGTAATTTGGACAAACCGGAAAATATGATAACCTTGAAGAAGAAGAAGAAAAGGAGGAGGAGGAGGAGAAGAAGCAGGACCCTGGGAACGATTTTTTCACCTGCGGTGCAGAGATATATATTTTGCGGCCCCAAAAAATTTTTCGCGGCCAAACGTTTTTTTCACTGCCAAATTCGCAGCCAAATCATCAGCTCAAAAGTCGCTCAGAGGGGGGGGGTGGTCGGCAGAAAATTTTCGCTGCCAATTTTTTTTTTGGCGGCCAAATCAACAGCTGAAAAGTCGCTCAGTGGGCGGGGGGGTATCGGCGGAAAATTTTCGCGGCCCAAAAAAAATTTTCGCGGCCACCAAAATTTTTCACGGCCAAATTCGCGGCCAAATCAACAGCTGAAAAGTTGCTCAGTGGGGGGGGGGTGTCGGTGGAAGCGGCCACAACAATTTTTCGCGGCCAAATTTGCGGCCAAATCAACAGCTGAAAAGTCGCTCAGCGGCCAAATTTGAAGACAAATAGACATACACGTCTTTTTACAGGGGGTGCTGCGCACCCCCTAAAAAATTTCTGGGGGTGCTTCATCACCCCCAGCACCCCCGCTTCCCAGGGCCATGAGAAGAAGAGGACGAAGAAGAAAAAGGAGGAAGAGGACAAGGACGAAGGAAGGGGGAGGAGATTACTTCTAGTAGTTGTAGTGTTAATGTAGTACTACTACTATAGTATTACTACTACTACTACTACTATACCACTATACTACAGTACTGTATTACTTACTTATCAATGGGTGGCCTCTTCAGTGTCCAAAGTGGCCGCCTCTGCAATAGGGCCCTGCTTAAATTATTACTACGCCAGTTTCCACCAGGTCCCTGTTTTACTCCTCCCAGGTGTGGAGCAGCAATCTGGATAAATTACTATCCACAAACTCACCGGAGACCTTCATTTCCATCACGGCCATGCATTCATTCAAAGGTGTTATGTGCATGGATCCATGGTGCATGCATGTTTCTTGTGAAGTAATCGAATTCAAGACAAATCCTCACAGCCTCAACACACATTCTGATTAATGCTTACAGTGGTATATATCTTAACTCATTCGGTTATAAAGGCATTTTTAACCGCTTCCAATCACATCACTCCCAGACATCACTGCTCTTGAAAACAGTTTATATACACCTAACCGAATGGGTGACTCTCATTCCACGTCGGACTATTAATTTCCTAAATTTTCAATCGAACTATTTGTATCTACTTACCACGTGATTGTCAAACTTTTATATAATGTAGCAGGGATGCGTCAGACATCAGTTTTGTATAGTTTAGGATCAATAGACCAAAAACATTTGCAAGGCTATGAAATGTTACAACGGCCGGTTGTTATTTTTTAGCCTCCTGTCATTGGCTACATTTAATATAATGCAATATACGTGCACCCAGTCAATGTAATTATTTCGCTGCTATGTCAATACTTCAAGGTCAAAGTCCTGGATAAGCAACTGGACAAACAAAAACTGATTTGCACACTTCGTACTTTTACCCTTTTATTACAAATACATTATTTGCAGTACAAATAAAAGATGTAAGCAAAAGGTTTAATTGGATGTAATTATAGCATTACAATACAGGTACTTCGTACGGAGCCCTGGAAGAGTCATGAATAAAAAAAAAATACATGAAGAAAAAAGGTCCTCATGTATTTTTTTCTTCATGCCCATTTCCGAGCTCCATATCTTTGAGTGGCCTTAAAAGCTTGCTTAAAAATGCAACGTAGTCTTTTGATAGGCTACACCTAAACAAAAATGTAAAGATATTTATGTCTAAAATTGAATATCTACATTCACTATTTATATCATTCATTTTTACCCTTAAATCAAATAATACTTTTTGGTTGATATTTTTTACCTATAAGCAGGGTTATAGCTAGAAAGAATTCTGTGCCGTCTGGAGGAAGGAGTTATGCAAGCGGAGCGAGCAAAGCGAGCGTAGCGCAGCGTGACGGCGTGGGGTCCAGGGGCCCGCTTAAGGGCCCCGATGGGGTTTTAGGGGGCGGAGCCCCCCGAAGCTCCTGGATTTCTACATAGAAAAAAGTATTTGGAAGCATTTATTTTACAAAATACATCTTCGGCTGAAATGTCACCATTTATGTAGAGATTTAAAACATTTTACGGTAAGCTTTTCTGTACCGGTCGGAGGACTTATAAATTCAGCTCAGTGGCGGTCGGCTTCATTTTGTGCCGGCTACTGCCGACCCGCGCCGACCGCCGTAGCTATAACCCTGCCTATAAGCAAGATTAGGTACCCTTGAATTAGAATAAAGCAATGCACACGTTTGAATAATTCGTTGCTTCTATGAAAAGACCGTTTAAAATTTAATGAATAAAATCCTTTTTTAAACGACGCCGAAGGATTGATTTGTTGTGAAGGTACACTCTGAATCACAACAATCTTATTACACTACTTAAGTCTAGAGAAGGCCCTTGCGAGCTGGGCTGCAGCTGTGGGTGCGGCAACATGTATCGGGGGCACAGCACCTCCTGGAAAAGTGAAATATAAGGCAAGATCCATTTGCCATTGGTTTTTTTCTTTTCTTTTCTTTTTTTTTGGGGGGGGGGGTTGTTTGTTTGTTTGTTTTTTAAAATAGTTTTCACCATGCCAGTGTGACACAAAGTACAGCAGAATGCAGAATCTCGAGATTTATTTTTTATAAATTAACAATAAACGATTTATCTATTTCATATAATTATGATATTTCTACAAAAGATTCAAAAGCGTGGTGAGTCCTCAGGTGCCCCCCCCCCTTATCGTGAATATTACTTGTTTATTTTTTTTTTTAAATCAATTACAAACATATCATATTGATAAAAATAATATAACACTGACACAAATAGGTTAGTGAATGTCTGCAGTGAGAATAATCACAACAAATTGGTATATTTTTACCAATTCCAAATTAATTAGGTTAATTCTTTAGCACCTTTAATTATCACGTAGTATTCATTTCATTGCTTTTCAGTTCCTATTTTGGGAGAAGAGTCAGTAAAAAAAATGGGATCAATTCCGTGTATCTAGCACTTTTAAAATAAATTCCTTCGTGTTATTAAAAGCAAATTATGTTCATGAGATAACACTGTCAAGTGCGCAAAGTTGAAATAAAAAAAAATACTGTTATTATCATACATTCCATTTATTGATTTTTTTTTTTTTGGGGGGGGGACAATTTGAAAAGCCATGGCCCGAAAATTGGACCAGGAGTCCTAGAATATATAATTATATATATATATAATAATAATATATATATATAATTCCATACCTTTTGGGTAATAATATATATATATATAATATAATTGCTATATCAGCTTTCATTCCTTTTAAATTCTGGCATCAATGATTGATTTCTACGTCAGTTTCCACCAGGTCCTTATTTTACTCCTAGCTGTGGAGAGCCAATGTGGAAAAATCACCTTCCACAAACTCAACCGATTTTTTTATTTGAAAGGTCCACAATTTGTGGCCCGAAAATTGCACCAGTGATACATTAAGAGCTAATAGTCAGTAATAACCCGGACAATCATTTCAATCATTGAACCTACAAGTAATTTTCCAACACGCCTTTATTCACATAAACCATGTTTACATCACATTCACATCACTTTTATTTTCCAATAATCAGAAATGAATTTAAACATGTACGTCGGGATAAACTTCAAATTGGCACACAGAAATAGCAATAGCTCAAGTTTTAATTGGGTCTCCACAAGTACTGTATTGTTTGCAAAAAAAATCTAAAGAACGACGCATGATTTTTCATTTGCCAGGAGTATTGTTACTTCAATAAAAGTAATTTATTTAGTAAACGATTATTGTAAGCACCCAGCAATCGCCCCCCCCCCGTCCCATATCCGTGATGGATGAGGTTTCGGTACTTTCATCCGATTACAATTTTCGACGACTATGGCCTCATATATCCAAAATACAAAGGAACTAACTCCAGAAGGCTTCGTAAATGGTAGACTCAAGGAAACTATTTGGGGTCAGGAGTGCGAGGCAGCGGCAAAATAATCAACACTCGTGTCGTTTTGTCATGATCTCCAGCAAATTTCTTGGCCGCGTATATCAGTGCGTAGCTTGCTGCTTGGATACTGGAACAGCGGTTTTCTCATCGGTGAGGGCGCCTTTAATTACGCTGGCAATGTCGTCTCCTGTCCTGAGAGCTTCAGAGAGGTCCCCGCCGTCGAGTCCACATGAATTTTAAAGACTTTTTTGAAATGATCGTCTCTGAAGTCGCGATTTCCTCGTTGTTGACATTCGTGAAATCCTGTGAGGCCGTTGCCCGCCATGTTGTCTGCTCCATGCTGTGTCTGAAACGGAGACCGGCTGAATGGTGCATTACCCTTTGGTATCAAAGCAAACAAAAGACCAAGTAAAGCTGGTAAGGATATTAGAGCTTGTTTAAACAAATAAAATCCAGATTGAAGAATCATATATCCAAACATAAGATCATGTGCATCAATGAGAAATAGACTGTATTAACCAGAAAGAGTTAAGAAAATTGTTGTTGTGTAGCGTTTGTATGGGATGATTTGTTATGCAGGCAACATGATTAATTTAATAATAGTGGTGTAAATTGCTTGAACTATTTGGTTCTTGCTTTCATTTTATTTTATTTACGATTATATCATTTACCCCTTTAAGTTTATTTGTAAATTTATTTCATCACGTATATTTGAGTACTCATGGGGCGTATAGAGTTAAATAAGAATTCATAATTAATGACGGGAAAGTAATGGATTGCACAATCAGCCTCTCACATAGACGCCAAACACAAGTCTAGTCTATTGAAGCAAGTAATAGTAGTAGTTATGTTAAAGATTGTTCAGGGATGTGCAATCCATTACTTCCCTCATTATCAATACCGAAACGGAGTTTGACTCACAAATGGTGTGTTAAGAGTCTGAAGATGCCATACGTCATGAATTTGTTTGTTTTATGAGAAAAACTAATAACGACATGTTACCAAAATGTGTTCTTTCGTGGTTTTTTTTTCAATTGCCAAACTGCAAAATCGCGGTTACTGTGTAGGCCGTCGCAAGAACGCGAGCGCACAGTGATGGTTAAACGGCTAACCCCCGCGCGACCGATTGGCTAACAGCTGATCGCAATTTTGGAACGGCACGTGCACGTTGACGACGCGGATTTTTGAAAATTGCTTCGTGAGTAATTTGAAAAGGATAAGTTTAAACACGTCCAGATTTTCACGCAAAACTCAATACTTTTACGCGACAGAGTCCTCTATGAAGAGGTGTTTTATTCTATATTAATCTTCACATTGGTATTATGATTTCAGCTGATTTCATTCTATAAGATGTTTTTGACGGTCAAATCAAAGACATCAATT
>JZLH01S0166375.1:5869-19461 GCA_001188425.1 Eucidaris tribuloides
TCACTATTATCACGAGCCCAAAAGCTATGCACGCCATCCCCATGCCCAACCAGCCCTACGCCCGCTGTTATCACACACAAATAATATCATTGTAATTAAGAAGTATATACTTATTTTATATAATTTATACACTAGCTAGCAAGGTTCACCTGTACAGTCATGTTGTGTATCCATGTACATTTTAGCATTTAAATGATCACGGTTTCGTATAGGTTTTAATGTTGTTTAAATATGCACAGATTTGAATATATAAAGAGATTACACAATATACTACGACTAATCCGACGGTCTAATACTGGTCAAGAATCAGTGGCAAAAGACGTCGATAAAAGACGTCGTAGTTGACTATTAACAGACGGCTGTATCACGTCACTATAAGACGTTAAGAAACTAGTCAGAAATATGGCATAAGACGTCATTAAGATCGTCGTATTGAACGATTAACGACGCTCATAATCACGTCAATATTACCGACATCCATATCACGACGTGTGCTTGTTGCACAATACTCGTCTTTAAAGACGCTAATTTTAGCGACGTCAGTAATATGACGTGGAGACAATGTTTATCCGTAAAATGACGTACATAAGACGTCTTTTTTACGCTAGTTTTTTGCATATCAGGGATGTATGTTGCACATACTCCCTACCTGCGATATATAGGTGCAAAGTTTATCTATAAAAGAACTTAATTATGTCACTCTGTAGCTATGGTCATTATACCCTACCTTTTGGTAGACGAGGGATTGTCCGCGCATATCATAAACAAATCACTATTGCTCTAATTTTACCCTTAAAATCCAAAGATAGCACGTTTACTTCTGGAGCATCCATCAGGAAAACAAGACAAAAGAATACGCTAGGTGGTATGGACATTAACATATATAAAATGGACAATCTATAAATATTTATATAGCAGCGAATATACACGAAAATGCTTCATTGACACTTGAAACAAATCTTAATAAAATTGACTCAATACACGGATATACTTAACAAACAATCAATTAGGATTCATTTCGCAGGTTTTTTTCAATTGTATTAGTCACATGTTGGGTTGCTGATCAAACACTCTGAGCAGCACAGAGAGTGTGGCCATGACCATAGTTTTAGAAATAGGATTTTGCCTAATTTTGCCTTAATTTTATGAAAATTATACAATAATAAGTATGAATGAGTTTGCTGAATTGCTGTTAAAGTGATATTTTTAACCATATCTCTTTGAACCATTAAAATTGCAATGGACTAAGACACGCAAAATGAACCTCCTATGATTATCCAAACTCGGGATAGAAGTCAAATAAGGTAAACCTGCAGGCCATTTTGGGGCCATTCCTTGGAAAATGGTCTCCATCTTCGATAAAAAAAGAATCAATTGAATAACGACATTTTCTAAAGTAAGCTACCAGGAAAATCGGTTTTCCGTGAGGAGTGTTTGTGCAATTTCTGTTTGCTTCGTATCACAATTTAAGACGATTTTTTCCAATCATGATACCTGCTCCATTAAATGCATAAAATTGTCCCATGTTAAACCTTTAGAGTATGATATGCTTTTTACAAAACATTTTTTACTTCAAAAATAATATCAAACTGCTATCATAACGCATCTTAGTATTTATAGTAAATCATGTATAATACAGGGTGCTTATCTAGAATGAAATGTCTAATTAGTGTGATTGCTAATTTATCTATTCTCAATATCGACAAAATGTCATTAATTTTCTTTCGTGTGGTTATAAACATTTCTTTTTCCATGAAATGATACCAAGATCCATTGGTTCTGAGTACGCCGTTTTGATTCTAGGCCATTTTTTCGGAGGCAATGCAATTGTCCAAATTGGCCCCAATTTTTCACCAGCGGCGGTCATCGAACGCCCGAGATATTCTGGCGTCTGCAGCTTGTCCCAAGCGGCGAACAAACGCGGCGATGACTTAATAGAAAAGATTTGGCAGCTAGGACAAAGCCACTTTGTAGGATTATACGTTATTCTCCATCATGGTCTCTTATGAAAGCGAAGGACATTCCAGGCCCATTCTCATCGCTCTTCTCGTTTGGAAAAGGCAAGAATTGAGAAGACCAGAATATCTCTTGGATTAACGACAGCCATCTTTAAGAAGAATCCACGATTGGATAACCGTGAGGCAGTGTGCCAATTTTGTTTGCCTGTATACAATTTTTAAGACGATCCCTTGATATTATGCAGTTTTTCCTGCGCCGCTGTGGAAGACAGGTTAGGAAAGGACACTTGCTGCCCCCTTTGAATTAGTCGTATTTGGCAAAACGTTTGGCCACTCTCAGGATATGGCGAATTTAGAGAGTAAATGAATATTCCACAAATGTCGGACGGACTCTATACAAAATATTTTGATTTGCTTCACAACAGGTCCTGGGTAGAGACTGATTTTTTTTAAGTGTCGATGTTCGTATATTCTTGTGCAGCTCTTCTAAAAATTATCTTTTTATTTCATTATTTTATTAATTGAGAACTGATTATTCATTGATTTTTGAGTATTTATAATGATTCACATCAATTCATTTCCATTTTTTTAATAATATAAGAACAACAATAAAATAATACAAGATAAAACATATAATTGATAAACTGAAGAAGAAACATACAGTAGACTCACTGCTAATCAGAATATATAAATTAACCGACGTATTTGATCAATTGAAGTATTTTTGAGTGATGTCAGTTGTTTTAAATTAGCAGGTATTAAGAGCTATACATGTACTTGGTTTTGTGTTACATAATTGAAAGACGAGTGGATAGGTTGATATTCCGTTTGCAATGAGGTAATTGTGAGGTATACTCGTCTATGTGGTCCTTTTAATTTAGTAATAGTAGTTAGTAGTGGTAAGCAGTAGTAGTATAACTAGTACTAGTACTAGTAGAAGTTGTATCGGATCTTAATATTCTTCATTTTTTATTCTCTTACTATTCTTACTTCATTCGTCATGCTTCATCTTATTTTCTATAATTGTGTGAATAATTGATTTTTACACGTTTTATGCATTACGTAGTTTTAGTACGTATAGTAGTAATAGAAGTAGTAGAAGTAAGTAGTAGTGAGTCAGTAATACATAATAAATAATAATAGTAGTAGTAGCTGAGTAGTAGTAGTCCTTTTTGTAATATATTACGCATTGTTATGTTTTGATTGTCTGCTGTTTATTGATAATTATCAAGAAAATCTAGGCTCCATACACACTCTTTCGCAAAAAGGGGATAGCTTTAGACGAATGGGTGGGTTCAACACAATCACGACGCGTAGTACGCCTATGCACCATTTTCGTCACAAGCCATCGAAATTGATATTCAAGTTATTTGGCATGTGAACAATCATACATGAAATAATTATATTAAAAGCTAATTTGACTGAGAAATAGCACTAAATATACATGACGATGCACAGTTGGGATGAAGCCAAGTTGCCGCCATAAACTAAGCTTAAAATACGGACGGCCAAAGTAAGTAGGCTGTACTTATAAATTCAATGTACTTATTAGAGATGGATTTCAAATGAAAAATAATATTCGACATTTGACGGTGTTTGAGTTGAAAGAATGGGAAATGTAAGGTTGGGTTTGTGGTGCTTGTGCGTACTAGTAAAGCGTGATGACAACGAAATATTATGGCCATAGACATGAGAATATTTCGTAGTAAAGATAGGTTTAACATACCCAAATGGCGTATTAGATCTTCGAACATACGACACCATGTATTTGTCTACGGTACAAAACACGTCACCACCAATAACACCAATTGAAATACCATTTACATGAATAGTATGGGGTGCGAAATATCAAATCAAGCCGATACATGTATATGGCTCACTGTAAACTTTTGCTTTATTAATCTGTGACTGCATTTGAAAGAAAAGTAATGAAGAACATCGTGTTCCATGGTACAAACCTCCGTATATGGCATTACACAACCAACTTCGGCTCCACGTCCGATTGTCTGCCATCCCATGAATTGTAGTAGAGGGGTTGTCACGTGGCATTACTTTGAAAATAGAATCGACAACGGACTTTCGCAAAGGACATTACCCTGACCAGTGCATCATTACTACGTAGAGACGAAAGCAAGATGGACCATTGTATACAAAATTAAAAGTTGTAATGCTGAACCGCGCAGAGTCAAAAATCATTGAAACGAACCTGAAAATTTGGTAGTAATCAGAATACGGTACTCCTTTCTAAGCTAATACCAGCTAGCAGTAATATGGCTCCGTCAAAAGAGATTAGGTTATAGTGGGTTAGTTTGATCAATGTAAGACTGCGAACTTAGAGCTGTTCATACAATACTGCCGCGCACGAAGACACCACATTCGCGAATGGTTTCCCTAATGCCTGACGTCTGTGTGGATATTGCGAAGGCACTGTATGTGAATTGGTATCAAATTCCATTTTTCTTCTGTTTAATCGCATCATAAAAATCGCACTTCACATGGCGATTACTATTTGCCCAAAACCAAGAAACAAGAAGGTCATTTACAATCATTATCAAAAATCGATGTTAATTTTACTCAATACGTTTCCAGACAAGAAGTAACCCAGGGACACCTAATTTTATTTCAATGGGTACTGTTGACAGACTGAGGAACTTCAGACTGAATGATTCCGCCTTAATGCAATGTAGGCTGTGAACAGGAACTGGGACCATATGGTTGTTTCATGATTACCTATGGAATTTAACGATTTTGATATGACTGGTGATTAATTTGGTAAAAGTAGTCGTATTTGCTTAACCTAATATTTCTTATCGCATAATTACCATCATAAGGCCTTGGTCACACTAGCAGTTACGAACTACTACGATACAATGAATCGTACGACAAGGGCCTCCGCAGCCAGGTCGCAAAGTAACTCGCACGATTTTGTGCTGTATGGTCCACACTTGTTACGACCTGTTTGCGCGACTGTCGTAGGTAATCGCAACCACTAGTTGCAGCGATCACACTGAGACAAGTCGCAGACAGTCGTTGCGATCACTCTGCGCAAGTGGTGGCCCTTATGTCGATACCTACCGCCTACATGTACACAAACGGGCTTCGCTGCGAATTACTTGCGAGAATGGTAGCTAATCGTACGATTATTCCGGCTCATCGTACGAACGTCGTGCGTTTCAAACTGGTTCAAAAACGGTGCTGGCGGTTGGCAATTCGATATGCAAAAATATTGCGTTTGTGAAAGAAGGTGTTGAATGGAATGCTTTTTAACAACCTCGAACAAATGGAAAATATTTATTTTACGTTTCATTATTCAGTGGCTATGTAATCGTGTTCCCAGATTCTGACATGCACCACTAAATGTTCATAAGAGACCACATTGTTACTGTATATTACCATGTACAGGTATATTCAGAATGCTCCCAAAGAAAGCTCAGGAAGAGGGCGAAGGCCTGCTTAGAACGGAAGGAGAATAGAAGAACCTCCGTACAACAAAGAAGAAACTGGCGTAACAGAAATGGGGGGGTTTTGGGGAGGCCATGACCACCCTTCAAATGAAATTTGATCAAATAGGTCAGAAGAGCTTATATTGAATCAAAAGAACTATAAAATGGAATTGATGTAGATTTTCGGGTTTTTTTTTTTTTTTTTTGCATTTCATTATCAATAATTTCAAAACGGCCACATCACCGTTACCTTTTTTTTTTTACAGTTAAACGGAACAACCATTTATAACACTTATCCTTGCAGTGACTCTCATGATAGCATGTAAAAATGATACAAGAGAAACTTATAATGGCTGACCCTAACCTGTTTCTTGCGGCTTCATTAAATAACACACATTTTGCAATCTATTTATATAATAATCACAATTTTCGCCCAACTGGAATCGATATTTTTCATAAGTATTTCAAGCTGTGACTGTTCATGAAAATGGCTAACTACTGAGTACAACGAATGATTAGGGGTATGCGCTTTATGTGTACACTTAAATGTCTTTTGGTATTATTTCTAGCTCTTTTCGTTTTCTGTTTCTTTTGTCAGCAAATCTATTTCAATCTTTTCGCATCACCCAAGTCCACCACCGTTATACAGAGGATCATGGACATATTATAGAGTTGAGTTTATTTTATACCATGTATCATTAGATATTTGTTTACTTTCTTAAACCTTCATGACAGTAGTGCACATCAAAAATTGACCCACTTCTGATTGTGACTGAGATGTAATGAGCGAAATATCAGAGATGCTGCCAACAGTCGTTATGAAAGTCTGACTTTATCGCAAGTCCCCACGCCCTATGTCTCTCTGTGAAGTACACTCTCTTCATTGATGGCGTACTGTTTCAGAAATCAAAAATATGCTTTATATTGTGGCAAATGCATATAAACAGAGGACAGTTTGGATAATTACCGTATGCTTGCCAATCTACGCATTATATTGAATCAATCCTCAAGCGAGAAAATCAAGCATTTTAAATACCAATTTCGCAGGTAGGTTCTGGTTTTTGTAGAACGAAAACTCAGAGTTCGCATTTAACGCGTTTTTTCTCGAAAACTTGAATTCACGAATTTTCGCTCAACCTGCTCGCATTAGATCGCTGCGCTCGCTCACGGCAGATTTTTTATACTGATAATTTGAAGTTAGTATGGCCAAACTAAGACCAAAAAATAAAAACATCATGATGAATTGTTATCGCAACATTAAAAATATCATTTATAGGCTTTGTCCTTTTTAGTTTCGACTCGCGTTTCAAACATTCTTCGTTCCAGTGTTTGATCATTTATGTTCATTTACGAAGCAATCCAATGAAAATCACCTCCTTTTTCTATATTGCGATATTGGCATCAAAATGTTGAAAAGGAGCCCATTCTCATACGCGCTATCCTGATGTCATTTTCGTATAACTTTGACACATAGAAGTGTTGCCTACACTATTATGAAAGTGTAGCTGAGAGAAGTAAGATAACCCGTCTCGGAGTTACCCACGATACACTATCCGTTCAACAACAAAAACATCACAAATCATAGCACATACACCACAGCTGCCATGCGCACACACACACACACAACACACACACACAAAGGCGCATACATTTAGGCGATAAGGCAAACATACTATAAACATACATGCAGACACATACACAAACGTTTGCGATTCCTGAACCCCCAAATGAGTTGGCTCATTACGTCACTGGTCGAAGAAATGGCACGTGATGATGTTGAAGTTCATTCGGACTTGATCCCCGAGAATGACATTCACGTTATTAAACAGCACAACAAATATTCACCGAAAAAATCATTAATCACATTCCATGGTATTTCCGCAAGTCAGGATCATACTTCGTACGAATGAGCTAACCATTTGACGTGGCGTCTACTGCCGCGTATCAGTTTAGCCAGCTTCTGCGTATCTATGCAAATTCGCTTTCTTGAAGTGCGATTAAGTGCACGATCATCGTACGGTGATTGGCAGATGCCCGCAGCGATCACTGCGATTGCTTGCCACCCTCTTTACGATCAATTTGATCGTAGCCAGGTTTTCAAACCGCCGGTTTGAAAACGCTGTTTTCGAATGGGCGTACCATCGACTGCGATCAGCAAGGGGTGAATTCCATTGGTTGTCGTAGCGATAAAGGGGTCGTACGCATCTAGCTGCAAGCTACTTGGCGATCACCTGCGATAATCGTTCTCGTAACATCATCGGGCAGGTAGTTCGTAATGTCTTAGTGTAAGACAAAGGCCTAACGACTGAATATATGATGTGATTCGGCTTCTCTGTTGAATTATTGCACGATTCCAAATTTAGGGTTTCATTGCAGATTCCAATATAATTTAATTTTGATTAGTGTATAATCAATGTTTTTAAGACTGGTATGGAAAATCTCCGTCCCAAGTTTTGAACATAAAAGAATAATTTGGAAGTGATCATATCTTTAGCAGGTATTTGCCATATTTATATAGAATTGTTCATCAAGTCCTAGGGTCACCATAATGTTTGCGTTTCCGTTATGATCTTTTCACTATTCCCGACATCTATAATCATAGCTTACATAATGTGCTAGATCAGTTTCTTATAATAATGTGTGTCTAGAGTTTAAAACTCACTTCATTGTAACGCTCAGACCCTACCTGAAATTGATAACAATCAGCAAGAAATCCCCGTCCGGTATGTACCATGTCCGGTCATAAAGATAAAACGTCAAGTCCTCACACGCGAGACCACGCAGTGCATGATATCTACCATCTATCTGTTGCCAAGAAGTCCTGGAGACATGGTTGGTGTTAGAGGTGACGAACTGATCCAATAGACGTTAAACTGTTCATTTATAACTCCAACTATTGAATGCTGTATGTAACGTCCTAAAGTCAGACCTCCAGAATCTGCTTACCATGAACCATTGGTTACATCCACCAACAGCGGATATACCCAATTCATTCTTGACTGCCGCGTGCTTTCCTCGCTGCAACATTCATGATTATTGCTTTAACAAGCATTTTTTTTTTGTGTGTGTGTGGGCTTTTTTGGGTAATATGTCGACGTTAAAGATGGGTTATTGATTTGCAAGTCTTACTCTCCCTTCATTATCAAAATTACCAAAACGGTAGTTATATATTACAAACGGTGTTTTGAAAGTCTGAGATCCCATACTGCTTATCGAATTGTTGTTTTTATGAGAAAACATAATAACCGACTATGTTACGCAGAATGTTGTTCTTCTTGTGAGTTTAATTTTGCTCAAAATGCAATCACGATTAGCTGTGCACCGTAGCAAGACGAAGCGGACGCCCCTGAATTGGTCACATCGGCGACTATGCCCCTGCCCGACCGGCGTTGGTCTATACGCTGATCGGACCAATTTTGGCAAGCGACAAGTGCACGTTGACGTCGAACGGGAATTTTTTTACACAATATCGCTCGGCTGACAAATGGAAAAAGGAGATTTTGATTATAAACCGTCCAGATTTTAACCAAAACTCAATATTCATACCCCGCACAGTCTGCTATGAGAGAGTGTTTATTTTATAATTAATTCAACATTGGATATGATATATCAGCTGATTTATTCATATAGATGGTTTTCTTGACTGTGCAAATCCAATAAACCCAATGGCTTTAATGCACAGTATTTACAATTATTCCAACTTTTTACGTCGGCTTAATTGTTCGCTACATCGGCCATCTAACTCGACACCTCCTGGTAGATGACACGAAATGCCATGGATGCACATCTTCAATTTTAATGTCGCACATACATTCTCGATTGGTCAAGTAATATTAGCAATGGCACGCCCCGATTTATCAATCACTTGTACCAGATTGTCATTGCTTGTACAGATGTCATTACATTTCAGTGTATTAACCCTAAAAAGCCCAAGGGGGGAGCACAATGTGCCCCCTACCAAATTTTTCTTCGCCACTTCCATAATTTTTTGACGAAATTTGATCAAACTTGGTGACTTTTCCTAAAATTTTATGGCAAACATTTTGGTGTATAGTTTAGGGCTACCCGTGAAAATGTGTTGCCATGGCAACCACATTTTGAAGGTCATGTGTGTCATTTTTTGATGTTTTGGTGTTTTTTTTGCTATACAGAAGAGTTACTGTCACTTGTTTTTCATTTCTGTTGGCTCAAATATTATGTTTCATCTATTTAGGAACATATTCAATACATTTCTTTTGTTTTTCTTTATTTTGAAAGGCAAAACAATAAAAACAATAGAAAATATAGAAAATTCATTTTTTTTCTTATTTTTCTTTATTTCCAATTTTAAATTATCAAATTATATAAGATTTGATGTATGAAAATGTAATTCTACCAAAAAGGTGTACCAGAATGATAGAAAAATGCATTTAATCATGTTATTTTAACTTTTTGGTACAACCAACAGTGCTTAGTAATTCATGCATATGTGCATTACATTATCACTGTAAGTGCTGTAACACAAAATATGAACCCAAAACAGTCAAATTTTAGTCAAAATAGTCATTTTCTATCTAAAAATATGTGATCTTGTATAATTATTGATAAATCAATCACTTGTGAATTTTTACATGGGATATCAAAGACAAAAACATAGAAATATCCAACAAAATCTTTTTATTCTATGTATTTCGTTATATCATGGTGAGTAGCGCCCCCATGTGGTGACCTTGAGAAATTTTGATGATTGTGTTTTGTAGAGTTATTTTACATGTGTGCCAAATTTGAGAGTGAATGGACAAAAAAAATAAAGATTTTAGAGAGGGGGGCACAATGTTTCCCCCTGGGCCACGTAGAGTCAAAAATAGCTTGGGCTTTTTAGGGTTAACAGGAACCTAATCATTCCATGACAGTGTTCCATTCAAACTCTTCAATATCCGTTATTAATTGTGTCTGTTTTATTGGAAATAATACATGTTAACTTTAAATGGCGTTAGGGATTGCAACGCCATTACTCCCCTCATTATCAATCCAACGCGGTCCAAGTTTAGTACCTTCCACAACCTCGCCAACAGGTGTGCGTTGAAAGTCTGAAGATCACAATACGATTCATGAAATTTGTTTGCTATTATCATGAGAAAAACTAATAACGACATGTTACCTAGAACTGTTGTTCTTCCTGCGTGAGTTTCAAATTTTGCTCAACAATGCGAATCCGGCCGTACAACTTGCATCGTAGCCCAATAACAACAGGAGCGCTGCCTGATCTGGTCCAATCGGCTATCCCCTGCGCGACGCTTTGTCACACGGCATGATCGACAATTTGGAAGACGGCACGTGCACGGTTTGACGTCGCGGAATTTTTATTAAAAATTTGCTACCGAGGCACAATGGAAAGAAGGATGAAAGTTAACGCGTCACCAGATGTTTAATCCCAACTACAATTTTACCGCCAAGTCTCTATAAAGAGGTGTTTATTTATATAATCTTCACATTGGATAATATTTCAGCTGATCGTTGATTCATATCGTATTTTTTGACGTGCAAATCAATAACACAATCTTTAAATATTAATAATGGCCACAGATAAATGAATAGGTAATAATATCGTACTGTTTATATGTTCGTCTTCAAAGATCCGCTGCCAGGAAAAAAAAAAAACTGCGATATCGTAACACGTGCAAAAGTGAAGACCAGAATGAACACCCTGGAACATAACCGGCAATATTAAAGGATGGATTCTCCGTTTATTGTTAACCGAGTGACACTAGTGATCCACAAATATGGTTCCATAAAGTTCAACAGTAGGACCGGTGCACATGTGTGTGTGTGTGTGTGTGTGTAGTGTGTGTGTGTAGTGTGTGTGTGTGTGTGTGTGTGTAGTGGTGTGTAGGTGTGTGTGATGTGTGTTGTAGGTGTGTGTGTGTGTGTGTGTGTGTGTGTGTGTGTGTGTATGGTGTGTTGTGTGTGGTGTGTTGTGTGTAGTGTGTGTGGTGTGTGTGTGTTGTAGGTGTGTGGTGTGTGTAGTCTGTGTAGATGTGCGTGTGTGTGTGTGTGTGCTGTATGTGTGTGTAGGTGTGTGTGTGTGTTGTGTGTAGTGTGTGTGGTGTGTGTGGTGTGTTGTGTGAAGTGTGTGTGTGTGTGTGTTGGTGTGGTGTAGTGCGTGGTGTGGTGTGTGTGTGTTGTGTTGTTGGTGTGTGTGTGTGTTTGATGTGTTTTGTGACCTCCTCAAATACCCTGATAAAGTAGGGGAAGTGCCAATATCGGGATATGAGATATCAGGCTATAACAGTGAAGTGTACTAAAATTATCAAAAGCTTTATTTACCTTCACATATTGCAACAGTTTTGAATTTTATATTTTCCCACTCAGAGATAAGTTTTTTTTTTAATTTTATGTTTCACAAAAATAATGTGAATTTATCTGGTTTCGGTGAGTGACGGGTCACATTGTATTCGTATCGTGTTCATAGCCATAATCAAACATTATCTGTGATAAAGAAAAATTATACATCACAAGTTGACAGATATTAAGCAATACAAAATTAGCAGAGAAAGAGGAGTTGGAAATCCTGGGGGTCACTATTGACAAGAAACTGACCTGGAAACAGCATATTTCCAGCATCACGTCCAGGGCAGGACAAAGGCTTGGTGCCCTGAGAAAAGTTTCTTGTAAACTAGACATTAAGGGCAGAGCAACTGTCTACAAAGCTCAGGTGCGCAGTGTGATGGAATACGCCTCACTTTACTGGATGAGTTCCAGCCCCTCCACTCGTTGTCTACTTGACTCCATTCAGAAGAAGGCCCTACGCATCATAGGCACAAACAAAGAAGAAGCTTGTTCCAATGTAAGCATCCTCCCTCTCCAATATAGACGCCAAGTAGCTGCTGTGACAGTCCTACAAGATGCAGACTACAACATGCCCTACAGACCTCAAGGCGTTGCTTCCTGAACCTTTCAAAGCCAGAAGAGCTACCCGGGCTTGCCAATCAATGCCTCTCCATGCGTTGTCAATACCAACCTCCAGAACGCTCTCTACCAGCAGGACCTTCATCCACTCTGCGGTACCTGTGCGGAATAGCTTACCGGAAAATGTAGTTGGAGACGGCGGTGTACAATCCTTGAAAAGCAGAGTACATAAGCATTTTAAGTCACTCATTTAACTTCTTTGTTACAACCCTTCACTCTAGCTACCCTAAGCTGATGTGAACCACAGATTGGCCCATGTAGTTTCTCTGTTATAGTACTCTCCAGCCTATACCAGAAACTGACTCTACTGTCACTCTTCATGGGGTATTGTTCACTTTAGCACTGTATATATAAAAAAAACAGCTACCATAGAGCAAAACACAGTGAAAGAATAATCATGCTATTGTCAATTCAAGAAAGATGGGAATGCAGGTTCGACAGACTGTGGTACACGCACAAATAATAAGCCATGAATACATCAACATGTATGACCATCCATGATCCACCGATGGCAGGTATGTTTGACTAAATCTACATGGAATGTTGCCTGTAAACAGACGTTAATCACATACGTTGTTTGTGGCATGTAAGAATGCGTGCAAGCAAGCAGATTCGGCTGACTGAGGAACGTACATACAGCACCATTCATTAGTTGGAGTAAATTTGAATCTGTTAACGTATATGACCACCCGTCATCTACCGACGGCAGCAACTACGGCGTTTCAGGACTTAAAGGCAATGTAAATGTAAATATATCACCATTGGTGTCATCACGAGGAGCACTGACTTTTTTCTTAATGACCGGAACCTTGGTACCAACGGACGCAGATTTATCGCCGATATCAGCATTTCATGTAGGTAGAACCAACAAAAACTTAGTTTTAAATCTAGCAACGGTATATTCAGACGCATCAGTTTTGAACAGAGTGGTATCTACAGTACACGATGTAAGGGCATATAAAAAAACAACAACAACTTAGCCTTACCACACATAACAAACTTCGCATTTGAAGAAACTTTCAACATCAATAAAAAAAAAGTGACAGTGTTCAATAAAATTCCCAAGATAAAAGTGTCAAGGAGAACAATGAAATAAATATGAAAGAGTAGTAATAAATGAAATAAAATCATTTTTATGTATCTGCCACCAGGCTACTGTGTCTTCCTTACCACTCATTTCACATGTGTTAGTTCTTCTTGGTATCAAATTCAGTACCTCTCATATGAACTAATTAAAATAAAA
>JZLH01S0166375.1:19486-33143 GCA_001188425.1 Eucidaris tribuloides
ACTTCCGGTGCATGTATTAGTCAATGGTTGATGGGAGTCAACATGGCAGCAGGAGTGTTGCATGACATATTTAGAATTTAGATTTTTGCCTAATTTTGCGCTTATTTTATGAAAATTAACAAAAATAATAATGAATGAGTTGCTGAATGCTGTTAAAGCTATTTTAACCATATTCTCTTGACCATAAAAGATGGACACCAAAATGAAAACTCTATGAGTATCAACTCGGGATATAGTCAAATAAGGGTAAACTGAAGCCATTTGTGGCGGCCAATTTGAAATGCGTTCATCCATTCGAAAAAAAAATATAATTGAATAACGACATTTTTCAAGAATGTCCTGCAGGAAGTGTTTGTGCAATTTTGTTGCTTGTTATCACATGTTAACGATTTATTTCCAATCACTCTGCTCCATTTAAACTGCATAAAATTGTTCATTGTTAACTTTAGAGTATGATATGTTTTTACAAACAGTTTTGACTGTTCAAAATATTCAAACTGCTAATTAACGATCTGTATTTTATGATTCAGTATATACAGGGTGGCAGAAGAATTTGCTATTAGTGTGATGCCTAATTTCTTTCCATCAATATCGAGCAAATGTCTATTATTATTTCTTTCGTTGTTAAACATTCTTTTTCATGAATGATATCCAAGATCATTGGTTCTGATACGGCGTTTTGATTCTAGGGCCATTTTTCGGAGGGCATGCATTTCCAAATTGCAAATTTTTCAACGCGGACGGTCTCGCGAACGCCGAGTATTCTGGCGTCTCAGCTTGCCATACGAACAAAACCGACGAATGCACCAATGGAGATGCAGCTCACATGGTCTTCTTTATGAAAGCGGAGGCATTCCAGCCCATTTCATGACTCTTTGTTTGGTATGGCAAGGTGAAGCCAGGAATATCACTTTGGTAACGACAGCATTTTGAACAATTCACGTGGATAATGTGAGGGGATCGTGATGCAAATTTTCGTTGCCGGTATACAATTTTACATTCCATTGATATATTGCAGTTGTTTCTGCGACGCTGTGAAGACAGGCTTTTATGAAGGCTGATGTCCCTTGATTGTCGTATGCTTGGCAAGTTTTGGGCACTTCAGGATATGGCGAAATTTAGAAGCTAATGATATTCACTTCGGACGGACTCATATAAATAATTTTGTTTAGCTTCACAACAGAGGCCTGGGTAGACTGATTTTTTTTTACAGGTGTTCATGTTGTGATTTGGCGTTTTAAATTATCTGTTTTAATTTCTTATCTTTATTAATTGATGACTGGATAGTTCATTGATTGTTAATATTATTCACTCATTCTTTCAATTTTTTTAATATATGATAGGAACACAAGTATAATAAGATAAACAAATATAATTTAGGAATAAAACTGACATCAGTAATCACTGCTATCCGAAATGATAAATTACCACCACCCCCCCGAACCGCATGACCGGTATTTTATATTGAGTTTTTGGAGTGATGTGCAGTTGTTTTGAAATACAGTATTTAGAGCTTACATGTACTTTGGTTTTGTGTTACAATTGATAAGACGAGTGGGGATGTTGATTTCCGTTTGCAAGTGAGGTATTTGTGAAGGTATATCGTGCTATGTGTGTTTTTAATTTGATAGTGTAGTAGTTGGTAGTAGTAGTAGTAGACTATACTAGTACTGTAGATAGTTGTATCGGATCTTCTATTCTTCATTTATTTTTCTTTACTCTTCTTTACTTCATCGTTCATGTTCTCTTATTTTTCTTCTCTGTGTGATAATTGATTTTACGTTCTTATATTAGTTAGTTTTATAGTTATGTAGTTAATGAGTGAGTAGAAGTAGTATTAGTAGTAGTATAATTAATATATAGTATTGTAGTGTAGTAGTTAGTCATTTTAATATATTCCATTGTTATGTTGCTGGTTTGTGTTTATTTAATTATCTAAGAAATCTAGGCTTCAAACCTCTTCGGAAAAAAAGGGTGGAGCTTTAGAGAATTTGGGTTCACACGACACGACGCGTATACGTATATGCTTTTGTCCATCATGAAATTGCATAATTCAAGTTATTTGCATGGTGACATATACATGAAATATTATATTAGCTATTTGACCTGAGATACATAATATTACTGACGATGCAGTTGGATGAAGCAGTTTCCGCCATTAACTAAGCTTAATCAGATGGCAAGTAAGTAGCTGAGTATAATTTCATGGTACTATAGATGGAACAATGAAAATAATTCGACTTTTGCCGCCGGTGTTGGGGAAGAATGGGAATTGCAGGTTGGGTTTGTGTGCGTGTGTACTGTAAGGTGATGACAAGCGAAATGTGTTGGCCAATTTAGACATGAGGAATTTTCGTGTAAATGATAGGTTAATACCCAATGCGTATTAGATTCTTCGAACATACGAAAAACATGTTTTGTCTACGCGTCAACTACGTCAAAACCATAACACAATTGACTAATCTAAATGATAGTATGGGGTAAATAATCAAAAAAGCGATAATGATATGGCTCACTGCTACTTTTTGCTTATTATCTGTAACTCTGAAAAAAGTATGAAAATGTGGTTCATGGTCAAACCTCGTAGTATAGGCATTACAACAACTTCGCTCCACGGTCGTTTCTGCCTCCGATGAATCCTGTAGGTAGATTGTGTGCATTACTGGTTAGGATGACACGGGACCTTGCAAAGAGACCGCCAGTGCTCATTTATGTTTGGGCGAAGGAGATGGGACCATTGTATACATTTAGTTGCTGAACGCGAAGTCGAATCAGTTAAAAGACCTGAATGGTACAGTATCAGACGGACTCCTCATACCAGTAGCGAGTAATATTGGTCCGTCAAGTGTTAGGATAGTGCGGTGATTGTCAAGTAAGACTGCGAACAGAGCTGTGTTCAATCATTACTTGCCGCCGCCGAAGACACCACATCGGCTGGTTCCAATCTGAGCGTTGTTGATATTTGGAAGGCATTATGATGAATGGTATCATTCTCATTTTTCTGGTTAATGATCATAGTCGATTCGCATTGGCGCATTCTTTGCAAACAAAACAGAGGTATTTTACATCATTATCATCGATGTAATTTTATCATACGTTTCCACAGACGTACAGGACACTCATTTTAATCAATGTATTGTGACAGAATGGGCAATTGTTGTTCTGTCATTACCTATGCGGATTTTTACGATTTTGATTGACTGGTGGAGTAATTGGTAAAGTAGTCGTATTATGCTTAACTTATTTCTATATCGGCATAAGTACGCATCATAAGGCCTTGTCACCTGCGTTCGATACCTACGATCAATGCATGCGTACGACAGGGCTCTCCGCGGCAAGGTCGCAAGTCAACTCGCCACGGATTTGTGCTGTATGTCCCATTGTACGACTGGTTTGCCATTTGTCGTACGGTAATCGCACACTAGTTGCGATTCACTGGACAAGTCGCAGAAGTTCGGTTGCGATAACCTGCGGCAAGTGTTGGGCCTATGTGCGATTACCTCGGCTAATGGTACACAAACGGTAGCGCTTAGCTGCGCATTTACTTGCGATGATGGTAGATAATCGTACGATTACTTTGGCTCAATCGTCTACGAACGTCGTGAGTACTGGTTTCAAGGTTGCTGCGCGTTGGCATTTCGATATGCAAGATTAGGCCGTTTGTGAAAGATAGGTTTTATCCACGTATACACTTTAAGCACTCGTGTGATGGATTTGTTTAACTCATAAGGAATATTTTTTACTTTTCATTTTCAAGCGGGCTATGTAAATCGTGTTCCTTCTGACATCGCACTAATGGTTATAGGACCATGTACTCGTATATTACATTGTACAGTATATTCGAATGCCTCCAGAAGCCTCAGGAGAGGGCGAATGCATGTATCGAGGAACTGCAGAGCCTCCGGCAAGACCTGGCGTTACAGTGGGTGGGTGGGGGGCGCTCATGACCCAAATGAAATTTGATCATAGGTCAGAGTGATTTAATCTAAAAGGAATATTGATAAATGAATTGATGTAGATTCGGGTTTTTTTTTTTTTTTTTGATTTTATTTTCTATTTCCTACGTTCTTTTTTTTTTACGTTAACGGAACAACCATTTAATACACTTTAGTCCTATGCAGTGCTCTCTGTAGCATGTAAACATGTACAGAGAAACTTATAATCGAAACCTGTTTTCTTGCCTTAATTAAGATAACACATTTGGCTCCGTATTGTATATACTATCCATTTTCGCACTGGCAATCGTTATTTTTTATATAGTATTTTTCACTGTGATGTTTCATGTAAATGAGATAACTACTGAGTACAACATATTGGGGTATGCTTTATGTGTGTAACTAATGTTCTGTGGTATTTATTTCTTATAGCTTATTTTTCGTTTCTGTGTTTCTTTGTCTCAGATCTTTTATCTTTCGGGCATAGCCGTTATCGAGGATCACTCGCGCATATTATAGTTGAGTTTATTGTATCCATGTGATCTTAGATATTTGTTTATTTCTTAACTTCATGGACGGTAGTTCACTATCAATTGACCCATTCTGATTGTGACTGAATGTCATGAGAGCGATATCAGGATCTGAAACGTCGTATATGAAGTTCTGACTTTATCGCAAGTCCCCCTAGCTCTCTCTTGTGAGTAACTCCCATGATGGGATGTTTCAAATTCACAATATTGCTTTATTTGTGGCAAATGCATATAACTGAGGGACAGTGTGATAATTGACGTATGCTTGCATATTACGTAAGGTCATCTCTCAAGACGAATCAGCATTTTAAAATACCATTGACAGGTAGCCGCTGCCGTCCTGCTCGCGCATGAGTGCCCCCGCGAATACATAAATACTATCACAGACTTCCCTTTTCGAGACAGTGGCGTCACCATATATGTGCATATTGTTGGTTTGGTAGACGAGCTCTCAGAGTTCGCATTTAAGGTTTTTTCTCGACAATCATGCATTCAGAATATATTCCTCAGCCGCTGCGCTCGCCTGCGCTCCGTTCACGGTTATTTTATAGTAGGTTGAAGTGTTATGACACCCAGAAAAAAAAACCATAGCGATGAAGTTGGTTTGACATTACAAATTTCATTTTAGCTTTGTCCTTTTAGTTTGACTCGCGGTCTTTCAATTCTTGTTCCAGTGTTTGATATTTGTTCATTTACGACAATCATGCATCACCTTTTTCTTTTTGCATATTGGCCTCAAATTTTAAATAGGAGCCATTCTCATACGCTACTGATGTCATATTTCGTATAACTTTGAACCATAGAATTGCCTACATATTTATGAAAGGTATGGCATGAAGTAAACACGCACGATACACATACGCACACAACACCCAATGATCACATACACACAGCTCATGCAACACACACCAACAAACACACACACATATATTATTACAAAATACATATACATGCAGACACATACAATAACGTTCGTGTTCTGACACCAAATGATTTGTCATTACGCATTGGGTCGAAGATTGCACGTGATGATGTTAGAAGTTCATTCCGGACTTGATCCCGATGATGACATTCAACGTTATTAAACAGCAAAACAATATTCACCGAAAAATGCATTATCACATTCAGGTATTCGCAAGCGCAGGATCGTTACTATCGTCGTGAGTAACATTGGCGTGAGCCGTCTACCGCGATCAGTTTACCACTTTCGTATTCTATTGCAATTCGCTCTTGCGAAGTGCGATTCAAGTGGCACGATTCGTACGGTGAGGCGATGCCAGCCGATCACTGGCGATTGCTTGCCACCTCTTTTACGATCATTTGATCGTAGCAGGTTTTCAAACCGGTTTGAAACCTGTTTCGATTCGTACGTCACCTGCGATCACACGTGAATTCATGGTTGTCGTACGATAATCGTCGATCTAGCTGCAACTATTGCGATCACCTGCGCTAAATGGTCGTAAGCTCAATCGAGGTAGTCGTAACTGCTAGTGTGACCAAGGCTAACCTGAATTTTTAGATTGTGTTCGCGCTTTCTTTGAATTATTTTGCAACGAATTCAAATTTAGGGACTTCATATGAGATTCAATAATTTACTATTGATTAGGTTGTTCATAATAATTTTTTTTAGATGGATGGAAAATACCTACCTACCAAGTTTGAACAGAATATTTGAAGTGATATATTTAGCAGGTATTTGACCTATTTTATAGAGTGATTGTTCATAGTCTAAAGGCACCATATGTTTGCGTTTTGTTTTATGATCTTCTTCTTTCCGACACTAGTATATAGTTACCATAATGTTTGCTAGATCAGTTCTTATAATAATACTGGTTGATTTAGATTTAAAACTATTATGTACGCTCACCCTACTGAATGTTAACATCAGCAAGAAATCCCCGGTCCGTTGGTTACCTGTTGCCGTTTCATTAAGATAAACGTCAGTCCTCCACGCGATTACAGCCAGTGGCGATTATCTACTTCTATGTGTTGCCAGAAGTCCTGAGGACATGGTTGCGTGGTAAATAGGATGATCTAGACGTTAAACTGTTCTAATACTCCAAAGCTATTGATGCTGTAACTGTCGTTCCCTAAAAGTCAGTCGAATCTGCTGTCCATGACTCATTGTTACATGCACCACAAGGAAATACCACTTCATTATTGACTGCGCGTGTTTCCTCGCTGCAACATTTCATATGTATTTGCTTTAACAACATTTTTTTACATAAATGTGTGTGCTGTTGGGTTTTTGTTGGGGTATATTGTCGACTAAAGATTGGTTATTGATTGCAGTCATTATTCTTCGATTTCATCCAACGGTAGTTTGTCTTAAAGCGGGTGTGTGAACGTCTGAAGATCATACGGTCTGAGTTGTTGTTTTATGAGAAAAACTATCGACATTGTTCCAGAATGTTGTTCTTTCTGTGAGTTTCATTTTTGCTAACAATGAGAATCGACGATTACTGTGCAACGTAGCAGCGAGCGGGCGCTCGCGCTCAATCGCTTCCCTGCCCGACCGTTGGTAACGGTGATCGGACACATTTTGGAACGCACGTTGCAACGTTTGACGTCGCGGATTTTTTTAAGATTTTTCTCCTGAGCAAAGGGGAAAAATGGCATGAGTTTAAACGGCTCCAGATTTTAACCAAACTCGAATATTTTTACCCAAGTCTCTTTGAGAGGTGTTTATTTATGATTATCTTCACTATTGGATATGATTTAGCTGATTTGATTCTATAGATGTTTTTTGACGTGAAATCAATAACCATCTTTATGCACGTGTATTTAACATTATTCCAACTTTTACGTCGGCATTAATTTTTCGTACTGGCACTTAACACCTTCTGGTAGATTGAAGATGTCATGGATGTCAACACTCTTCAGTTTTTAATTCGCATCTTCTCGATGGGTCAGTATATTACATGGCACCGATTTATCAATGTACAGATGTCATTTACATTTCAGTCGTATTAACTAAAAGCAAGGGGGGGCCAATGTGCCCCTTACCGTTTTTCTGTTCGCACTTTATTTTTGACGAAATTTGATCAATGGTGATTTTCTATTTTATGGCGAACATTTTGGGCTGTATTAGTTTAGGGATAACCGTGAAATGTGTTGCCATTGGCAATCATTTTGAGGTCCTGTGTTATTTTTTGATTTGTTTTGGTGTTTTTTTGTATACAGAAGGTTACTGTCACTTGTTTTCATTTCTGTTGCTCAAATATTTATGTCATTAATCTATTAGAACATATTCAATCATTTCTTTTTTTTTTTTTATTTTTGAAAGCAACACTCCACAGTATATAATATAGAAATTATTTTTTTTCTTATTTTTTTTTATTTCAATTTTAAATTATCAATTAATATGTTTGATGGATGAAATGTATTTTACAAATGGTGTACCGATGCATAGAAAATGCATTTTAATCATGTTATTTTAATTTTTGTAAACACAGTGTTTAGTAGTTCATGTATTGTGGATTAGATTATCATGTTAAGTCTGTAACATCAATATGACCCAAAACAGTCAATTTTAGTCCAAATAGTCAATTTTCTCTATCTAAAATACTGTATCTTGTATTTATTGATATATCATTGTGATTTTTAGATGGGATATCAAAGAAAAAATTAGAAATATCAACAAAATCTTTTTATTCTATTGTATTTCGTTTATCATGTGAGTGGCCCATTGTGGTGAATTGAGAATTTTGTGATTGTGTTTGTTTTTTTTTTCTTAGAGTTTTTATGATGTGCCAATTTGTGAGTGAATGGAAAAAAAATAAAGTTTTAGAGAGGGGGGCACAATGTTCCTGGGCAGTAGAGTTCAAAAAATACTTGGCTTTTTTAGGCAGGTTACGGGGAACCTAATCATTCATGACAGTGTTCCTTCAAACTTTTCAGATATCGTTATTCTTGTGTCTGTTTTATTGGGAATAATACATTTAACTTTAAAGTTTTGGGTTAGGGATTGGGCAGTCCTACTTTCCTTTATTTCAATACCCGGTAGTTTAGTACTTCCATGGTGGTGTTGAAAAGTTGAGATCATACGTCATGAAGTGTTGTTTATGAGAAAAAACAAATAACAGCATGTTCAGAATGTTGTGTTCTTATTGATGAGTTTCAATTTGCTCAATCGCGAATCGCTGGGTACTGTGACCGGTAGCAAACGAAGCAGAGCGACCTCTGATGGATCAATCGGCTATCCCCTGCGCCGACCTGTTGGCTAACGGCCCTGATCGGCATTTTGGAACGGCCGTTGCACGTGTGACGTCGCGGCATTTTTAAATTTGCTCCTGAGCAAAATGGAAAAGGATGAAGTTTACCTCCAGATTTTAACCCTCAATCGTATTTTACCCCAATTGTTATAAGAGGTGTTTTATTTTAGTTAATCTTCCTTGGATATGATTCAGCTGATTTGATTCTATCTATGTTTTTGACGTGGCAAATCAATAACACAATCTTTTAAATATAAAATAATTGGTCACAGATTATGGAATAGGTAATAAATAGTCGTATGTTATCGTTTCGTCTTCAAGAATTCCTGGCCGGAAAAAAACTCAGCATACGTACAGTGAAGTGAAGACAGAATGCAACCCTGTGACTCCCGCAATATTAGAGTGGATTCGGTTTATTGTACAGAGTGACACTGTGATCACATATGTCATAACTTACAGTGTGACGTCTGTGTGTGTGTGCATGTGTGTGTTGTGTGTGTGTGTGGTGTGTGTGTGATGTGTGTGTGTGTGGTGTGTAGGTGTGATTGTGTGTGTAGAGTGTGTGTGTGTGTGTGTGTGTGTGTGTGTGGTGTATTGTGTGGTGTGTGGGTGGTGTGTTGTGTGTGTAGGTGTGTAGTGTATGGTGTGTGTGTGTGTGTTGTTCGGTGTGTGATGTGTGTGTGTTAGGTGTGTGTGTTGTGTGTGTGTGTGTTTTGTGTGTGTGTGTTTGTGTGATGTGTGTGTTTTATGTGTGTTGTTTTGTGACCATACAATACCCTGGATGACGTAGGGGATTTGCATATCTGGGATTATGATGGATATCAGGTATAACAGTGAAGTGTACTAAAATATCAAAAGCTTTATTACCTTCACATATTGCAGAAGTTTGAATATTTATATTTTCACTCAGAGTAAGTTTTTTTTTAATGTTTTGTTTCACAAAATATGTGAATTTATCTGGGTTTCGTGGTGACGGGTCACATATGTATTGTATCGTGTTCATAGCCATATCATACATTACTGTGATAAAGAATATTATGCATCCGAAGTTGACAGATATTAAGTAATACAAAATTAGCAGAGAAAGAGGAGTTGGAAATCCTGGGGGTCACTATTGACAAGAAACTGACCTGGAAACAGCATATTTCCAGCATCACGTCCAGGGCAGGACAAAGGCTTGGTGCCCTGAGAAAAGTTTCTTGTAAACTAGACATTAAGGGCAGAGCAACTGTCTACAAAGCTCAGGTGCGCAGTGTGATGGAATACGCCTCACTTTCCTGGATGAGTTCCAGCCCCTCCTCTCGTTGTCTACTTGACTCCATTCAGAAGAAGGCCCTACGCATCATAGGCACAAACAAAGAAGAAGCTTGTTCCAATGTAAGCATCCTCCCTCTCCAATATAGACGCCAAGTAGCTGCTGTGACCATCCATGATCCACCGATGGCAGGTATGTTTGACTAAATCTACATGGAATGTTGCCTGTAAACAGACGTTAATCACATACATTGTTTGTGGCATGTAAGAATGCGTGCAAGCAAGCAGATTCGGCTGACTGAGGAACGTACATACAGCACCATTCATTAGTTGGAGTAAATTTGAATCTGTTAACGTATATGTTAGTATATGTGTTAGTTCTTCTTGGTATCAAATTCAGTACCTCTCATATAAACTAATTAAAATAAGAGTCATAAACGGTTTTGTGTTTTCGGCTGGACAACAATCATTTAAATGTGGCTGCTGACATGTTTCTAAAAGTATAGACTGACTGGCAATCAAGTTTCTTTCCATATTTCATCTAGATGCTCAAATTTGGGAACCAACCGATGTGGTGTCTTCATGCGGCGGCAGTATTGTATTGGACAGCTCTGTTCACAGTCTTACATTGACAACACCCCATTATCCTAATCTCGACGGAGCCCAATATTACTGCCGGTGGTATGTAAGGAGCCCGTCGGAGACTACCATCCAGGTTAGTTTCATTGATATCGACTTACGTAGTTCAGCAAATGTCAAGGTATACGACGGTCCATCTACCTCGTCTCAGTATACATACTCAAGATATTCAGGGTCGACCTTGCCAAATCCCGTGTCTTTTACCAGTAACATCACGACCATCTACTACTACTCAGATTGGCAGACGTCTGGACATGGAGCGAAGTTCGTTGTAAATGCCATATACGGAGGTTTGTACCATGCATGGGACACAATATAGTTTTCATTATATTCACTTTACAGTACGTGCAACTCAGTTAAGTAAAACAAATAGCACTACCTGTGTATATTAATCTCTGAACGTGAATTGATTCTCCATTATCAATGCATGAACCCTATTTTTGCTGGGCGATTTCAAACTGTTTTTTCTGGGGTGTCAATTTACCCCCCCCCCTCCTTCAGATCTCAGCCGCAGATCGCGTGATGGCTTCGAAAATATACATGCGCATAGAGCTAGTTGCAAACGGCAAGCCTGTATCGTAAAAATTTCAAAAAATATATATATTTTTGTATTTTTGTAAGTGATTAATTATGCATATAAGTGCATAAAATTATGTTTTCGTCTAAAACTCACAAATATAGTATAATGCTAATTTTAGGTAAAAATATTCATTCTGACACTTCAACAATCAAATTTTTTGCCGAATCAGAATTAATTTTTTGTGTAATTGTTTTGAGAATTTCTAATGTATTTCTGTGTTTGTTTTTTTCAAGCTTTGGGGACACTTTTCCGATCGTGAGAAGCATAGAATTAATCCATTTCTACCAGTAAAAGTACAAGTAATCATACATTTATGATTTTCGGCATGTATAAAAAGTTCCGCGGCGTCGTAACGGTATGTCCGATTATCGGGAAATTACAATCCTGGACAAAAGTTTGGAATATGGTTAGTTCTTTGCATAGCCCCGTTTTAAAGTGCAGATTTCTTATGAACAATGATTAATTATCCATGCAGAACATATTATTACTAAGTTCAAATGAGCTTCACTCAGGGGTGGCGCCAGGGTAAAATTTTAGGAGGGGCAAAATCCGTCGGGGAAAATTTTGCCTGCCGAATAATTTTGTTTTGCTAGCCAAAATGCACGCCAAACAACATCCAACAAGTGGGGGCAGGGGAATGACAACGACAAAAAGCATTTTTGTGCCCGCTAATTATTTTTTTATTAGCAAAATTAACAAGAATACAATAGGAGGGGTCAATATTTTCGAAAAAATAGTACAATTCAATGATAAAATGCGGCCGCCCACCCCCTGACCCCCCCCCCCCCGTTGCGCCGCCCCTGCCTCTACTTCAGGACAAGAAACCTTTTCCTGATATTATATGATTGAAAACGGCATTTGGTACGAAAATATATTCCAAACTTTTGTCCATGACTGTAGTTTCAAAACATGTGCAAGACTTGAATGTAAAAAGTCAGCAAACGCCACGGTCACAAAAATTTTGCGCGACGGAATAGCCGCGAAATTCGCCAAGGGGGGTCAATTTGAACACCCCCCCCCCAGTTAATGGTAATAATAATAATGATAATAATAATAATAATAATAATAATAATAATAATAATAATAATAATAATAATAATAATAAAATTTCGTTCTTGGAAAGCGCATAACACGTAGCTTATCGCACGTCCCTATGTGCTGTTTATTATTAATATCCCCAAGGTCTTGATAGGTACATTGAACTAAGCAGCTATTACGCGCTTGAAGCTATAAATGTCCCGACCAGTGTACCCATTTATACACCTGGGTGGAGAGCAGCAAAGTGGATTAAACATGTCTTGCTGAAGAACAATATAGTGTTAATGCCATGCGGTGGTGTCTGAAAAACTGGCAAGTTCTCGCGTTCTTTGTTATTTTCACAAGAGATGACAATTTACAATAGATCTGCTAATTCGTACATTAAGGCCTCGTCACACTATGACGAATTGGCATTGCGTATCAATTGCGAATGAACATTTTGGCATTTGTCGGCACACGCTATCAGTTCATTTGGGGATCGTTTTGACGTCGTTGCTATCCGTTTTAATACGCAACAGTACGTTGTTGTTCGTTCCGTACGCTGAAAAAATTTAAGCATGCCTAAAATTTATCGACGTATGTCAAACGTACGAACCATGCGCAGCGCGTGCTCTGAAGTTGCAATGCGAGCGTTTTATTCGTCAACAGATCGGAAGCGGTAAGTCACCAATACATTTCCATTGATCTACCATAAGTGAGGCCCTTTCTCCGCGAACGTTTCGCGTGTTGGTAGCGAATTGAAAATTAATTTACTTCTCATGTATATCCGGCATGGTGGCTTATCATGCTTATGCTAGATAGTGCTTCATGTATCTGGGTGTGTTTGTGTGTGTGTGTGTGTGTGTGTGTGTGTGTGTGTGTGTGTGTGTGTGTGTGTGTGTGTGTGTGTGTGTGTGTGTGTGTGTGTGTGTGTGTGTGTGTGTGTGTGTGTGTGTGTGTGTGTGTGTGTGTGTGTGTGTGTGTGTGTGTGTGTGTGTGTGTGTGTGTGTGTGTCTGTCTGTGTCTGTGTTGTTTAATTTGCGCAAGAAAATTGCACACCTTACCCCATGGGGTTTGTTGACCAAAATGTTTATACTAGGAAATGTCTTTGGTAATACATGAGAATTGTTGTTATCGAATTCGGTATATATTCATTCACACCGTAGGGGAAAAATCTTCTGTTCAAAATACCAGATTTTATCACATTTTATTCTCCGGAAGAAAAAAGTTTCAAGCAACACCTCCTGATCAAAATATTTTGTCTATTCCCCCTAACAGTTTTCAATCTGTTTAAGAATACAAATAGGTGAAAATTCTACATTACTCACTTCCCAGATTTTCATAATTGATCATAAAGAAAAGAAGATATTTCAATTAAAAAAACCCTATTTAGTTACCATGAAATTTGATAAGTTTATTCTTTTGGGACAGTAAAATCACCAATGTACAACACGTTTGCAAAAATATGAGCGTATCATTACCTTAATC
>JZLH01S0166375.1:37351-72595 GCA_001188425.1 Eucidaris tribuloides
CTTTTGATGCATACGTTTTTAAGTCATTTCTTTTACCTGTTGCATGAGCTTCATTTCGCTTGACAACCAATTGCTGGTGCTTGAAGCAATTAGTTACAAGTAATTGCTACTTTTTATGCATACGGCCCATTGTGGCCTCTGAGCTTGCAATACCAGCCCGCATACCAGACAAACCGCGATGGCAATGGAGATGTAGCTAGCATCATCTTCTTTATGAAAGCCTGGAATGCCCTCACAATTTCGCGAGGCACTGGGCCCTACTGTCCTGGCCCCCATACAAGCAAAAGTTGTTGGCATTGGTATTTTTGTGATCCCAATGTATACAGGGTCCATTGCAAAAAGAATTATCCATGTATGTCTTTATTTGAATAAACCCATTTTGCCCCCCCCCCCTCCCCATTTGGACCCCCTGGTCCTTCCGTACAGGATGTGACCTAGCAGCAACACATATCCTTGGCCTTCGCTTTCATGTGAACATAATGGGACCACCAAACCCTATGTATATGATCAGCTGAACAAACTCTCCCGGCCCCGGCCTATATAATATATTTGCTTTACTAATACTGAAAAGTGAATGAGATGAAAACAATATGGTGCCCCATGGCACAAACCTCCGTACATGGCATTAACAACAAACTTTGCTCCTCGTCCAGACGTCTGAAAGTGATTGTAGTAGTAGATGGTTGAGGCGTTAGAAGACACGGGACTGGGCAAGGTCGACCCGCCATATTGTGTATACGGAGACGAACTAGATGGACCATTGTATACACGTACGTATGCGTTACCGCGCAGGTTGAAATCAATGAAACGAGCCAGAATGGTAGTATCAGACGGGCTCCTTACATACCAGTAGCACCAATAGTAGGCTCCGTCGAGATTAGGATAGTGGGGCGTTGTCAGTGTCAGACTGCGAACAGAGCTGTCCAATACAATACTGCCGCCGCACGAAGACACCATATCGGTTGATTCCCAAATCTGAGCGTCTGTGTGAAATATGGGAAGGCATATGCGAATTAGTGTCATTCTTACTTTCTTCTATTAATGTATCAACAATCACATTCAATACGTCGATTGTGTTGTCCAACAGAAACGTTTATTCCTAATATGCATGTATTTTACCGAATTTGTTTGCAGCAAGAGGCAATTACCCAGGAACACATTTTGATTATCAAATTATTGTAACACACTTTGAATCAGGTTGTTTTTTTTCTGGTTACCTATATATATTTTTTCAAAGTCTTGATATGACTACAGTGATGAAGAATTTGTTGCGGTAGTCGTATTTGGGTAACTCTGGCATAACAATACTTCTTGTCGGCATAATTTTCAATCAGAAGCTGAAATTAGTTTATGGAATTCAGTTTTTCGTGAATTATTCGAACTTATTAAAATCTTAGAACTTAATTGTATTGTCAAATGTGTGCTTTCCTTGTAATTCTGTGAAAACATAAGAATCTTTCACACCTGTATATGAAACTATCCCCACCCAATATGAAAATATGGCAAGAATTTTTTTTTTTAATTGACATATTTTGCAAGTATCCGTCTTAAGTTTACGAGGATTTTTCATGCGTGGTAAGGCTACCATTATGTGTACGTGTTGTTATGCTTTTGTTCATATTCCTTACATGAGTTATATGTGCTGAATCAGTTTCTCATAATATACGGGTGCTAGATTTAAAACTTAGATATTATTCGTTCACCTTACCTGAAATGCTGACATCGGCAAGAAACCCCTGTCCGTTTGCACCATTGTTATTGTCATAAAGCTTCAACGTCAGTGCTCCACGCGATAATACCAATGGTGATATATATATCCTTAATTCTATATTGCCAACAAGATACGAGACAACGTAGCTCCAGTCGGTAGATGATGGATGGTCAAAGATTTGAACATATTCTTTTGCTTATTGTGTGTTTATTTCTCAAGGTCAATTATAAATGCTATCCAGATGGACTGTTAGCTTTACACTGGCAGCCGGGCCATCGACTTGCAGATCGTTCTTTTTTGGTTTTATGAATTGATATCTAAGTAATCATTCCATCGTCAGAGCCGGGGGCAATATCAGAAACGGGCGTTAGGGTAGGCATGTATGGCGGCCTAACTAATGCCGCAAAAATAAAAAAATACATTTGTGACGTTCAACTTAGATGCAAAGTAAAGCAGATGTTTGTAACCGTCAGGTTCTTCCAAGATTGGAAATACAATACAATGGAAAGTTGCCAATATAATCAATAGTTTTCAAGGGCTCATTCGAAACAAAATATGGAGAGAATACTCGAATAATATAGTAAATTATGGAAAAAATGTATTTTGATTTTGTGAACTTTGACTGTAATTCTTAAGTGAGTATTGTTTTAATTCATTGTTATTACATTTAGGAGGACGGTGTGCAAACTACATGACAAGAAAACATGAACATTATACAGTGGTAAAATCTGAGGAAAGTTATACTTATTTCTCGACGTGACAATATTTTTCTCAGGTCACGGATTGAATCGAGAACTTAATATTTTCCATTTTAGCATATTGCGTATTCCCAATTCACCTGTTCGAATAGGGCCTGTCCTTGCAAGTTTCTACTCTTTTCAAAGTCTTCTTTCAAAAACTATGAGATGGAATGAGAACTTAGCCTATAAAAATGAAAACTTTTCATCCTTTGTTTAATTTCAGTGTATATTATTATACAGGGTGGCCCAGAAAGAATGATACGAGTATGATCTCTAATTTCTTCACCATTATCGGCAAAATGTCATTAATTTTTATTTCGCTGGTTAGAACATTCTTTTTCCAATAAAATGATACCAAGATCATTGATTTTGAGTGAGGAGTTTTGATTCTAGGGCCATTTTTCGGAGGCAATGCAATTTCCCAAATTTGCCAATTTTTCAACAGCGGCGGTCATCGGAACGCCGAGATATTCTAGCGTCTCACTTGCCATACCGGACAAACTGATATGCCAAAGGGCTGGAATGCCTTCGCTTTCATAAGGAAGACGATGCGAGCTACATCTCCATTGTCATCGCGGTTTGTCTGGTATGGCATGCTGAGACGCGAGAATATTTCGGTATTCTGATGATCACTGTAATGTGAAAAATAGTAGATTTGAGAAATGACATTGCCTCCGAAAAATAGCTGTCAGATCCAAACACCTATCAATCAAAATGAATGATCATTGTATCATTTTGTTGGATAAAGAATGTTCTAACCCATGAATTAATCACCAATGACATTTTGTGAATGATTTTGAAGAAATTAGCGATCGCATCTGTAGCATTCTTTTTGGGCCACGCTGTATATTATTACGTCTTGATCTTATTTCTTTCATGTCAGGTATCACCACCAAGGTGTCAAAGACTAACAGCTTAAGAAAATCAAACGGTAGGAGTGATGCTGTTACTACACCCTAAAAAGCAATAAACAGTTTTGTTGAACATGGTGAAATCTTACATTTTCTCTCATCGTATTTAAGATAGTATTAATTCATGCCCTAAATACAGCACGGGTTTTAATGTTTCCTTTCTTGAGAAATTGATACAAAAAAGAAAAGTCGGGGGTCAACTTTTGTGCCATTGAGAATGTCAATAGTATTTTAAAAACAATTTATAATTTCTATATTGTTTCGTGATGTCTGGCTTGACAATACCATACTTTGAGCGAGATTCACGACAATAAATGAGGGGGGGGGGGGCTTTAATTGATAAATGAAATTTCCGGCTGGTATGCAGTGCTCACAGAGTGATGAATGATAAAGGCTATTGAACATCGTGGTGTACCTAGACAGACGTGTACGTGCACAGCAACAAGAAAATTACATAATTGAGCTCACATCAATTCAGCACAAATGTAAGAAGATTACAATAGCAAACCCAACCCACCCAAATACACGCACACATAAATACAAACGACAAACGTTATTTGAAAATATCAATAAGCCAGTTCTGCATGCACAATAAACGTTTTATTTCGACATGCTTTAAATATCAATACATTGATGGTCTACTGGCCACGGGTTACCGCAATAGTGAAATAGAAATCGAACCGGGACCAAGCTACTGAATTAAATTTGTAGGCATTTAAAAGCACTAAGAGCCAGTTATATGGTCTTAATCATTTGAAGAGTTTATTCTTGTAATGTTAAGTACACACTTAAGTACAAATTAGTTTTCTTTTAATGGCGGAAGTGTAGTGTGTATTGGTTGAATTAATCTTAGGAGCACTTAAGTCAACTATGTTATATGATCATAAAAACTGAAGAGCGACATTGGCATGTTTGATTGAAGTGGTACTTACATTGTGAAATAAATTCCGGAAATCATACTTATCTCAGTACAGTATACATCAATTCATGGTAAGAATCGATTGGTCAATCTTGGGTTTCAGTGATATCCCTGTCGACTGCAGATTGTGTTATTGATTTGCGCCCCCAAAAAAGCATGTATATCATCACGGAGCAGGTTTGGTTCATTTATACCTCAAGTAAGTTTCGTTGAGAATGTGTAGCACTTCCTCCTTCGATGTTTATTCGAACATTTATATGAAACCAAGTCAGTGAGTGAAATACAGTATAAATAAATACTAGTACTTAAATTAGTGCACGTATTATATGCTGTCAGCTTTTAGAAACACTGCACATCAAAAATGCATACGTGCAAAATAAACTAGAGTAGTTCGACTGCGCGTTTTCTGTGGGTATGCCTCCACAGTCGCCACTCCTACCCAATTTGATTGGAAAGCCTTATGCATGTATTCATTTACCTCATTTGATAAAACAATATAAATTCCCTTGGTAACGAGACTAAATCAGGTCTGTATAAGCTTTTGTGACCTTTAACCTTTGATCTTTTAACTCCGAAATGTAATCAGTCCATCGAGGCCTCGCCTCATACTGCATACTTGACCCAAGTCAAGTCGATTTATCATGGTACTCAACCTATATCAGATATGTATGAGGCCTCGTGACCTTGCCTTTTCAACTTCAAAATATAATCAGTTAATCTCTATCTCATACTGAATAACTGAAACAAGTTATATTGATATCCAGCAAACCACTCTTGAGTCATTAAGGTACCAAACCCAAAATCAAACATGTAGAAAGCCTTGTGACCTTTGACCTTTTAACTTTCACGTCTGAAATGTCATCAGTTCATCGGTACCTTATAATACAAACTGTACCCACGTTTTATCATAATCCGACTAACTGTTCTTAATTTAAATCAGACAAGATTGAGGCCTCATGAACTTTGACCTATGGCCTTTCAACCTTAAATGTAACCAGTTAATTGTTACCTAATTATACATGCTTCACCAAAGTTACATCAATTCCAACAAGCCGTTCTTGATTTATTGTGGTAACTAGCCCAAATCAGACGTGTATCAGGCCTTGTGATCTATGATCTTTAAACTTTCAACTAAAATGAACATCAGAATAAATAACCTCAGAAATGTATAAGGCTTCGTAAAATTTGACCTTTGACTTTTCATCTAAAAAATCTAATCAGTTCATTGGTGCGTTATAATACATAGGTCACCCAAGATACATCAAGATCGGACCAGCTGTTCTTAATTTATTGTGGTAAACAAGCCCTAATCAGACAAGTATGAGGCCTCGTAACCTTTGACTTTTGACCTTTTAACTCCGAAATCTAATCAGTTCATCCGTGCCTTATAGTATATACTTTACACAAGTTATATAAAAGGAACATGTAGTCGGCAACTAACAGAAATATATTTAGCAACAAATGACATTGCGTGTATTGTCAGAATTAAGGTTCATGGTGATAAAGAACGCGTCAATGAGGGATACTGTGTGACACTCACTTTCTAGCCCCTATTAATCAGTGAATTTCTATTAATTTTACGTCTTTTCGAACTTGTTCCATAGTCCATGATCGCCGAAACAGCTACTAGGGGACGAGCTTATTGATTTAAAAAGGGCATAAATTAATACGGCACGATTAACACGGGCTTGATAGCATATATAAGTCACGTCAGGTCATCTCAAAGCCAATGCATGTGGGATTGTTACCAAAAGGGAAAGAAGAAGAATTTGGCTCAGGGAAAGAAATGTACTAAAATATCGCCGTTTTAAGAGTGCGGTGTGACTGTAAATAACATCCCTTTCCTGACTATACTGCACCATAATGTAAAAGGTAAAAATACAGGATACTGCATTTTTTGAGTTTTAAACAATTTCTTAACTTATTCCTGTGAGCTGACAGCGGCATCGTCCTAAGTTTAGTTTTGGGAATTTTTTGTTTATTTGAAAGCTTGATGCCCGAAGCCTTTATGTTATCCAAGTTATACCTCATCAAAAGCAGAGGCTGTTCTTTCTGACGAGGTATAACTTGGATAATCTTAACACCTTATTAACCCTTTGGATGCTATAATGTAAAATCCAGTCGAAAATTTCCGGGGTACCGAAAAATGTTGGGGGTTCCCCCGAGATTTTTCATTAATTAAAACGAACGAAAGACATTCAGAATCTGTTATTGGTGTGATATGACCTTTTAGCATGAAGTTTTCAAATAAACAAAAAATCCCCAAAACTAAACTTGGGCTTTAAAATCCGACCAGTCGTTATGTTATCGTAGTACCTGACCAAATCAACCATGTTTTAGATCCTGTGACCTTTCTCCTTTGGCCTTTCATCTCCAAATCTAATCAGTTCGTTGTTGCCTCCTGGTATCAACGTGGTCCTAGTTTCATTAAAATCCGATCAGCTGTTCTTAAGTTATCAGGGTAACGAGAACCGGTAACAGACGGACGAACGCACGCACGCACGCACGCACGGACAACCCGAAAACAATATGCCTCCTGCAACTTGCAGATGCATACCTTTATGAAAATAAACCATGGTATTATCATGGTAATACCTTGGTGAAATAATGGTAACACCATGTTAGTACTATGGTGCATGGTAATTTGGGTCAATTTACCATGGCACCATGGTAAAACTATGGTTGATATTCATAAGGGTGATAAACAGTCGGTTCCATTCAATTATTTTGAAACGTTGATATCTATACGGAACGCTTACCCCCTTATTTGCTTAAACGGCGACTTACTGTACACTGAATATAATACGAAAACATCGTGTGCCATGGTACAAACATCCGTATGTGGCATTGACGACAAACTTTGCTCCACGCCCAGATGTCTGCCTATATGAATTGTAAAAGATGGTCGCAGCGTTACTGGTAGAGGCCACGGGATTTGGCCTGGTCGACTCTGAAGCACGGAGGATGGATGGAGAAGAACCAGATGGGCCATTTCTTACCCGCACATATCGTCGTTGTTTTTACGAACTGTAACTTTTGCTGATTTGGGTGTAATTTTTCGATTTTGAGTTTTTCATATATTCGAAATAGTTATAGAAAAACGAATCTTCCTGCAAAATTTCAGACTCAGAAAATGTTTCCTTAAAGAGATATTTTAATATTAAAAAATGCGTAATGTCCTAAAAACGCGATATGTGATTTTACGAACTGTAACATTTGATAAGTTTCACTTCGTAAAGTCCGTACTTTACGTGCGGTCGACGAGAGCACGGGTTTTTACGAAGTGTACTTCTCTGCCGTAGACTCGACAAAGACATTAAATAGTGGGACGTTTGATATCGTAATTCGCCCTTTTCTTCGTTTCTTTCATCGTAGAATTCATTTGGGGTAAGTATAAGTTTGAATGTTGTTTTTACCTCACAATATTTACAAAAATATACATTCAATTTTGTGGATTTGTGATGAATAAGTATCAGAATGACTCGATACGATTTTGTTTAGTCCCATGTATATTGATCTGTGTTGGTAGTTTTGCTAAACTGATGAACGTATTACAGATTGTCCTTTTCACAAAGCTTGAGTGATAGGGGTGGTGAAGGAATTTGGTCCACTTGCTGAGAATTTCTCGCGGACAAGCACACCTCCTAAACCCCCCCCCCCTCCATCGTCGGCATAATGTTAGCACATGACTAGATCCCTGTACAAACCAACTAAGTCACACAGTAACACTAGCAGTAACACACCAGTAGGCAGTAACACTAACAGTAACAGCAATAGATCTAGTTAGTAGGCCTACATGCAAACCATGTATGTATTGGATCCGGAGCAGAGGAGTACAGACCACATTCGCCCAACACTGAAAAAACCCAGCGATTTGTGTACCTTGCAAATTGAATGCAACGGCCGTGCAGAAATAATGGCCCCTTTAAGAAAACTGGCTTGATAAATGTTTAACTTGTTTATTAGCGGTAGAATATCAAATCGTATAATGTGGGCTAGCGTCATTGTTGAACTAGTCAAACGGGCAATAATATTTCAGTATGATTTCATTAAAGATGCGAATTCCAGAGATTGCAATATTACTTCGTGCACATGTGAGTTGCTTCCTGTCCAAGGCGCGTACGCTGGGGGGCCGGGTGCACTGGTGTGCCACGTGCACCCCCCCCCCCCGCAGAGCCAGTAAGCCAAAGGAGTTCCGCCTCTGGGAAGCAAAAATCATTTTTTTCACCAACTTTTCTGCCTTCAACGCCTGATTTTCTGAACTTTTGTTCCACCTCCCTAAGATGTGCACCTGCCCACACCAAGTTAGTTCCACCTCCGTAAGATGTGCACCTCCCCATGCCCAAACCAGCCTACACCCCTGCAGTTTCTGAGAACACGGTAGTTCTAGGTCTAATAAGAAATGATTGACCTACATTCAGTTTCACAGTAAGCAGGCAGTATAGCACTAGTTCAGTACAGGGCGGATAATCATGGGGGTGTCCCACTTGACAACTTGTTCCACATGTCACCACAGGACCAAATTACTGGTTGGATTTTTATTTTATTTTATTTATTTATTTTTTGATAATTGATAGAAACAAGGCCAGGGTGAGTCAAATTTTTGTTGAGTCATTCAGATTTGAAATTATCAATGGATTGCAACTGTACTGCCAGAATTTTTCGACTGTCGTTACTGGAAAGGAAATGAAGCTGTTCTTCTGTTATGCCCCTTGCTGCCTGTGGCTTAGTCCGTACGCATTGGTCCGTGGTGGGTTGTTGATTGAATCATAATGGCAAAAACTTTTGTAGAGTAGACATTAATTGTACTATACATAGTAAAAAAAAATGAAGATGATTAAAATATTGACTGCCTGACTTAATTAGTAGGTCAGTGCTGAAAAGAAAGAAAAGCCAATATGGTTATTGTTTACAAAAAGGTTATCTTCTATTGCGTCTATTAATCAATGAAAGAACTTATTGTACACTTTTTCAATATTCTGTATTTTGTCATCATAGATCTCCGATTGAACGAGTTGATGATAATGTAAAGCTACCTGTGGCCACTGGGTATGTTCATTTACTCCTGCTAGCAATTGTAAGTGTTAATCTAAATATATCATGTACAAGTGTATAACCCCCAGAATAAGATAATTAATGAATCAAACAAATACATTGAATTTGATTTTTTTAAGTGATTAGTTTTGAATGACAGAATCAATGTAAAATTAAAAAAAGAGTTCCTTGAATGTATTTAAAGAGCAAATTGGTGTAAAAAAAAAATCAGTGTAGAAATTGTATAAATCTTTCACAGTAAGAAGTAAAAATAAATTTCACATAACTGCAAAAACAAAAAAACAAAACTGAAGTAAACAAAAAAGAAGTTAGTAACCTTGGATAATACAGTTACTGCCCGCTTAAATTCTACGTGAAAATATGGGAGCTTCTTCTACAATGAGTGTCTACACACAGAACAAAGTTATGTGTGTTTGTACTTTAAGCATGACTGCCATTACCATGCATAATCTTTCAACTCTTTCTTACTCTTATGCATACAAAAAAGAAAGCCACATCTGCATTCTCATTCCCTTTGTCTGCGCTAATGGATTAATTCATTCATTATATGTTTCACCTTTCTTTCAAGATGTCGAAGAAGTAGTGGTCAACTGACACAGAGACAAGACACATCGCCTGTCATAAAGAGTGATGTTAAATTCAGGAACATAAAGAGGCCTAGCTGCTGTGACATGCAAGAATGATTAAGGTAATCAAAAAATAAAAAAGAGAAAATATACATCTATTTTCACTCAGTGTAAATTTGATTGTGAAGCCGGATATCAAACATAAACATTTACTTTCTAAAAAAAAATAAGAGCAGAAGGGACGGGACAAAATGAAGAAAAGGCAGTCGAGAGTATTTTAGCTAAAGGACATTTTGCTAAAAATCAAAATAATTTCACTTGTATCATTTCACACGTCATTGTTTTGATGGTTGGTCATCTTAAAGTAATTTGTTATTAGTAATCTGTTATTACAGAATAGTTTAGTTACCTTATTCACGCAACATCTTGTCATTTTATAAAGGCGGAACATCTCACGTTTCCAAATTCAGCAATGTAGCTAGCACTTAGAAAATCAGCTTGTTTGAAAAGACTCCTAGTCTGTGTTCAGAACAATTCGTCGGCGTTCATCCGAACCGTCGTATCAGTCAATTTTGGTCAAAATATCGATTTTGAGATTTTTGCAGAAAATGAAAGTACAAGTCATACTCTATACATGGTTAAATTTTTAGGCAGGAATTTATTTTATTTGTTTAGATATGTGGGGATTTTTAAGGCGCTGCCATATAAATGTTTGATAAAATGCGCAAATCCCATTGGAAACGTGTGCTGTAGCACAGTAAACAACAACCGCCCGCACTTAATATGCAAATACGCGCTCAGCGTACGCGCTGCATTGACTTTGCACGTGAAAGAGAGATACGACGGTTTGGTTGATCGCGCGTATTGAAAAGGCGGTCGGCGTTGTTGAACTCCCTATGGCGTTTTAGTACAGGGAAAATCTAAACCGCTCAAACCGAAATTACAAGCATGTAGCTCTTTTGCGATATTTTCTCTGATTCTTGGTTCTGTGTAAAACTAAAGATATGAATGTTAAGCAATTGTCTTGGTCATTCCTACCATGTGTATTTTATAGCAATGAACATCTTGTAATGCTTGAGACAAAAGGTGGCAATTATAGTAAACTTTGAAGTCGATTTTCTCTGAAATAAGATTCGCACTGTCGTATCGCGATACAACGGTTCGGATGACCGCCGACGAATTTATGAATATACAATATTCTCATGCAGATTATTATACACGGATAAAACATGCCCAGGAATGAGAATGATAACATAGTATTGGTTTTGACAGGCACACTTTGAATTAGTGATATAATATACAAATTTCCAATGAATCACATGTGGAATCTTGGGGGGGGGGGTGGATGAAGGTAGCATCCAAGCTATGTTGGCATTCCAAAGCTAGTATATTATTGTTAGTAAATGTAATTGTATTATACTTCACTGTCCTAATGACCAAAGTAAAAAAAAAACATTGCAAAAAAAAATGAAAAATGTGATATGTTGATGTCACTTATGTCGAGGTTTTGTAATTTATCAATGACTCTTACGTGAATATTTCAGGGGGTTTTGAAGGCAGAATACAAGTAACATGTTAATATTTGTTTTTCCAATTAAGTTATTTCAAAGAAGTAGTTCTCCTGATGGTAGAAGCTTAATGTCTTCAAACAATGAAAATTGATTTCGTTGATTTTAGTCGTATCAGTGTTTTGTAAAACATGTTTATGTTTCTTGTTTCAGCTCCTGTAGGAACTTGTTTTATTCAAGATGTCGATGATGTAAACTCTTCAAGAGCCACAGCCGTGACAACTGACATCCAATCTGGACAACGAATAGCCTCTCTTCAAGGAATAAGCATAATTTGACGTATTACAGCAGGGAAAGTAAAATGTAATAACACGGAATTGGCGTATTAAATTATATTGTTTTTTTTTATCAATGATTTCATCAGATTTACATCCGTTTTTTTTTCGTGCAAGATACGACAATTTTTTTGAGCTGTGATAATTTTTTAATCATTTTCAGTTCATATACTAGGTGTTAAAAAAATTGGTCAATTTTGATATGTAATAACACAGAAAACTATACACCAGATAATACTGACATGAGTATGATTTATAGCTGAAGAGTGAACATTTTTGTTGCAGGTGGTTTCAATATGATATCAATCAGGTTTATGTAATCCATGCTTATTGAAAATGTTAAATAAGCATGAGTTCAGGTTTTGCTCAGTATCCTGTCCCCTGTACAAAATTGAGACTGCACAGAGATCAAATGGTGTGTAAGAGTGTGTGTCTAGTCCCTACACAATAGCATTCAAGCAATGGAAAATGGCTAGAATAGCACACGTTGGAAACTTTGGTGTGCCAGTTTCATTACGTCCAGGTAAGATAAATGCTTTATTAGTATTCAGTAGTAGCCTAGCGACTTTTCAATATCCACAGCCTTTGTCTGTTGCTATTGTGTGTGGACAAGGCACACACTCTCACACACACCATTTTATTTCTGTACAGTTTCAATTTTGAACAGGGGGTTGGATTTTGAGCAAAATCTTAACCCGTTGGCTACGGGAACCGGATGTGCCCTGTGTTAACTCTATGGGATTTTCAGAATCTCGGAGGCAACGGGTTAACTATAACTCTTTTAGGTAAGCATGAATTACATAAAACTGATTATGGATATCGTATTAAAACTGCCTCCAACAAAAAATATTCACTCTTCAGCTGTAACCCAAACTCATGCCAGTATTATCTGGTGTTTACTTTTTTTGTATTATTACATATCAAATTTAACCAATTTTATTTCTAACACCTGGTATAATACAAAACAGTAATTTGACTACTGCAGCATACCTTTCTCTTTTTCTAACAATTTGAATCTAGCAGCAATCTAATCTTATAATCATGTTGATGGATATGGTTGATTGATTCTAAAGTGTAATTTTCATTTTCATAATTTTCATTTTCCACAGTGTAATACTGTACACGATGAATATTTCATTAAATGTTTTTTTTTTTTCAGTAAGCAAATCAATCATGTTATATTAAGAAAAAACTTCCCAAGACAGAATTATGCAAGGAAATTAAACAATGGTAGAACTGCTATCTGGTGTCCTTACTCAGTAGTGTATCTATCACGGTAGATGCAGGACATTTCAAAAGAAGACATGGCGAACATTATATTTTCTTGATAGCATAATTATGCGAAGAAAGTTTTATTCATCCTTGTGTGCAATTTTAAATGTTAGTTAACACTACACTTCATATCTTAATAGCGGTGGTCCACAGCTACGTTTCATTGTTGCCTATTTCTCTTGTCCTTGTGTTTACACAATGGTTAGAAAAACATTTTTGTAGCTTTTCTGTTTTTATAATTCTTACTTTGTATACAGTACTTTATCATTATTCTTATTACGTTGATATATTCATATTGGTATGTTAAAACATTGTTGTACATATTTCACATGCTGTAGTCCTACCTGTCTTACAAAATATTAAAATTGAAATTTTTATTGTACATTTTCTTTCTCGTCTCGTTTCAGTGATATTGCTCAGACAAAGCGGTTTCCTTGGCATGAAAGTCATAATTACATGATTGAGTTACAATCTAAAATTCAAGTCAAGTGCAGAATGTAAATCAGTGATGGCTTTGCTTTCACAATATCTGGTTCAATTTTCGGAATTGGCAGGGGCTTGGGGATGTGAGGAGATTTCACATTATTGGAATTTGCAGAGAAACTCATCATCTGTTACCTAAGCACCCACTTTTAGTCACATTTTTCAGAATATTCCATACCACTATTTATGTAGGAAATTAAATTCAGACCAAAAATTCTGGCTATTTAAAGTTTCATAAAACAATGTTTAGTGCAATATTAATGCAGAGGAGCAAATAATAGTGTGAACTGTTACAATGCGCGTGTACTTCGTGTTGGACTTGTTTTTTTTCATATTTATTAATTATAGAATTTCTGATTTGGATTATTAGAGTGATGCAATATCAATGATGTATATTGTATACAATATTTACCTGCTTGGATGAAGTTGAATTTGATTTTTCTATGAAATATAAAATGAAATGATTATGATATTTAGTGATTCCAAAGAACTTCAATGAACAATATTGTAATGTAAAATTGATAATGAAAGTTGCTTGAATGAAATAGCTATATTCACAAACATTATTTTTTCATTATTGTTATGTAATTATTAGAGTGAAAGTTGTAATATCACACTATCTCAGTTAAAATTAAGCAAAACAAATTTGCCAATAATTGTTATTCATTTCAAAAAGCTGTCATTATACAATATACCCTACCAAAACAAAGTAGAATAAAATTGTTTTCGATGGTTTCTGATTTCTGAATTACATTGACTTTGACCTAGTTTTATTTATGCAACTATTTTTCTCGTTTATTTGTTTATTTTGATGTGAATGCAATTTCAAGAGTACAAATTTTGAATTACTCGTTTATGTGTATGTGCCATACTTTTTCTGGGTATGTGTGTGTGGGATGGGTGAGTGTATGCAATGGGTCTGCTCCTTTGAGGGTGCGTACGCTTATTCATATATTTTAGCACAAGGTTGTGCATGCATGGATAATTTTCTGTGAACAGTGTTGTGTTTGACACGTGGGTTGGTGTATATGTGATGGGTGTATGTGGTGTGAGTCTTTGTGTTCCATCGTCTGTTTCTTTGTACACACGCTTGTGACTGTTTTGTTTGTCGATATTTATTATATCAAATTGATGAATAACTTAAACAACTGTAAAGACTATAAGTGATACAGATATGTACAAGAATTTACATATTTAATAAATCAATGGTCATCGTAAAACTGGGGATTGAATTTTCAGTACTTCTTTGAAGTTTTATCTTATTCTTTAAAAAAAATGACACGAGCCTTAAAAGCTATAAACGGGGGCGTCGATTGAGGGGGCTGGGGTAGTTACCCAACATAGAAATTTCTTTTATGGTTGGGGCAAACATCGATTTACCTTCTCCCAATTAATTTTGACAACTTGAAACTTAATAAAACGTAAAGCAAAGGATACGTCAAAAGCGGTACAAACCACCACAAAATCATTTAACTTAAAAATTATATTTTACGTACCCAATTATTAATTTCTCGATGCGATTCGCGCGCAAATTCTTTATTTTAATTTTGGGCGCGAAGTACCCCAATTTTTCTTACTTTGCTCCCCCAATCCGAAAAATGGATCGATACTCCTGATTGCACATAACCATTTTTAAACATTGACAAAGTATATTGGAATGGGAAATTAATAAATCGTTCGTCCTCCCACTTCCCAATGTAATTGATGTTGAGCAAGGAAACGCACTTAAACTAAAGAAGTTTGACTGCGCGCTGTCGATGGTTATGCCTCCGCATAATTTATAGGCAGAAACTGACATTTTGGCACAAATCCCATTGACTTTTGACCCTGGCCTCTGACCACATGCGACGTACTCTACCAAAATATTTGTCTTTTGGTTTTGAACCTAAACAACAAATTACATCAACTTTAGTGAACACTCCTAACTGAAACTAACGGAAATTATAGGCAGAAAATGACATTTTAGGACAAAGTTCATTGACCTTTGACCCTTGACCCTGACCTTTGACCCCTGTGACTCTATCAAAATATTTGTCTTTGGCTTTAAACCTAACCACCAAATTACATCTACAGTGAGCACTCCTAACTGTAGTTATAGGCAGAAAATGACTTTTGGGGACAAAGTTCATTGACCTTTGACCCTTGACCTTAATCTTTGACCCCTGTGACTCTACGAAATTTGTGTATTTTTCTTCTTAATCTAACCACCAAATTATATCAACAGTGAGCACTCTTAACTGGAGTTATATGCAGAAAATGGCATTTTAGGACAATGTTCATTGACCTCTGACCTTTGACCCTTGACGCATTTGTCCCAAAATCTAATCAGGTCATCCTTGTCCAGTGGTCCATCCTTGGTATAAGTATTATTAAAATCCCTCCAGTGGTACTTCAGTAATCTCGTTCACAAGAAAATGCGGATGCTTTGGAAGCTATAGGCATAATAACACACGGACGTCCGGATGTATGGACGTACGGACGGACAAGCGGAAAATGTAATGTCTCCGGCTGCCTCACGGGGCGGAGGCATAGAAATATTTGCTCTATAGGGCCTATTCAGTGAGAAATATCATATTTTTAACCCACCGTGTATCGTGTGCCATAATGCTCTGCGTTACACTTCGTAAGCGCGTATGGTATGCATGGACCACGCATGGTTGCTTGTTTTTACAAAGTGTAACATTGTGCAGTGTTACAGTTCGTAAAATCCCTTGTTTTTGCCATAATACATATGCTGTGTAATTAAGCGAAGTTTTTACGAACTGTAACATTTACTTTAGCTTACGATATAGTATTTTTTAAAGATTTTCAGTGGAAATCTTTTCGATTTTCAAAAAATACAGTTCATTTATAACCAAATGTTGTATTTTTCCTAAGTTTTGACAAGATTAATGCATTAATTTTGACGCTGGAAAATGCCGTTAAACTTTAAACGCGAATATCTCGTAAGTCGCTTTTCGCGCTGCTCGCGCAAATGTTACACTTCGTAAAAACAACGACGATATGCTGAACCGCGCAGGTCGATATCAATGAAGCGGACCTGGATAATAGTATCAGACGGGCTCCTTACATACCACCAGCAATTATACAAGGCACCGTCGAGATTAGGATAGTGGGATGTTGTCAGTGGCGTAGCCAAGGGGGGGGGGGTCGATGGGGGCGGTCGCCCCCCCCCGTAAGACTTTGGCCAAAAAAAAAACCCTGATGTGAAGCTGCCACCTTCATTTCCTTTTTTTTTCTTACTGTTGAAATATCTACAGCAATATACATCAGGTGCGGATCTTCTAGATATATTATTATTTTCATAAGCGTGGTAAGAAACATGTCAATATTTTCGGCGCGCTTCGCGCGCAAAATTCATCTTACAGGTTAACAATTTTTCATGCAGATCGCAACGCAAAATTGAATACTAGTATGATGATGATAATAATAATAATAATAATAATAATAATAATGAAACATTTTTTTATATAGCGCATAACACAAAGACAAATTGCATGTTTCTAAGCACTTTTATTAGAACATAGATAAGCCTACAAAAGGATTGTTGTGAAAGTTTAATGTTTTTGCAGTGCCTTGCGCAGACATGTTTAAACAAGTCATATTCTTGTATTACATAAGAATTATTCGGGGGATGCATTGTTTGCCTTCAAATGTTTGTAGTAGCGTGGTACAAAAACTGAAAATTTTCGGCGCGCTGCGCGCGCAAAATTACAATACAATTTAAAAAAAGAAGAATATTGTGTGTGATAAGTAGTGTTTTGTAGTATAACGTTTCAAGAATTGTTCAAATTAATTAATTCAGATTAATGATTCAGATCAATTTGTCACTAAAGAAGCAAAATATGTAGATTTGTAAAGGTGAAACTACAATTTTTCCTTTCCTCGGAGGGGAAAACCAAGGGCCCGTTGCATAAAACTTTAACCGGAGAATTTTTTCTGGTTAAATATGAAAACTCCGGTTAGCGTAATTTTATCATGCATTTTCCCAAAGGAGAAAAACTCCGGTTAGAATAACCGGAGTTTTTCTCCGGTTAAAGTTTTATGCAACGGGCCCCAAGTGTTGTTTTTTCTGTGTTTGCATGGCGAATTTTTATGAACAATTATATGGTTTGGTTGTAAAAATACCATTTTTTTGGCTCGCTCGCTACGCTCGCTCGCATATTAGAATTTATATTTTTCGTCTCGGGACCATCCAGGCAGGCCAATCTACTTGGGGCTTAACTTGCCACAAACATCATGAGTGATTGTATTGTTCTGTACTTGAACAGAAAGAAATTATGTGACTAAAAAAGTGAATTTGGCACTAAATGGCGTCAATAGTCATGATGAAGCAGAAAGGATAGAATTTATGTAAGCCGTAATCCTTCCACAGTACAGTCAGTGATCCCACCCGCAAGGACCTTTGCGCAATTGCGCCTGTTATGTAGGCTATATTGAGCCAATTTTTGTGTCCTCGTATTTGAAAATCTAGAATCCGCCCGCTGAATGAAAGCATGCCAAAAAACGACGCAACGCAAATGCGCGACGATTAATTGCATCAAATTTCCAAAAGCTCTCACCGTGGGACGGGGGGACACCCCCCTCCCACACCCTACCCCCCCCCCTCGCTCGCTCCGCTCGCTCGGGCTCGGTCGTTTCGCTCCCTCGCATATTCCGCCCCCCCCCCTAATATCAAATCCTGGCTACGCCACTGGATGTTGTCAATGTAAGACTGCGAACAGAGCTGTTCAATACAATACTGCCACCGCACGAAGACACCTCATCGGTTGATTCCCAAATCTGAACTTCTGTGTGAAATATGGGAAGGCATATGTATGTGAATCAGTATCGGGTACGCATATCAACTTACAACATTTGCAGTGTGGAGTTGAAGGCAAGTTGTTGGTAAAACTAAATGAGGTGCTTCCATTAGTTTTTCAACAGCAAGGTGTTCATTGAGTGAAACTTATGACGATATTTTTTTTTCGAATTTCCCAATCAAAGTTAACGTGTTTTTGTCACAAATACATCCTATGTAATTATTACATGTAAAATATCTGAACACAACAAAATTCCTGTATCCTCAATGACTGTTTTGATACTTCTCATTATAGTTCTTTTTTTGGAAGTGTACATAGCACCACATATGACAATGCGAAATGTGTACGATTGAAAGCAACTGTAGTCGAATGCTTAGCATGCTTCAGGCGCATATCATGTTGTGAATTTTATCATACCGTGGACAGGTGGAGGAAGAACGCATACAATAAAATGGCGAGAAGACTACGGATAAGAAAAGACATTTCTATATTTGAGGATTAGCTGGAATATTATCAGTCGTAACCTTACCTGAAATTCTGACATCAGCAATAAATCCCCGTCCGTTGGTGCCACTGGATGTGTCATCAAGCAGAATGTTATTCCACCACGTGATGACATCAGTTGTGATATATTGGCTACATCTATGTCGCCGCGAAGAGAGGACATTTGGTTACTAGTTGATGTTGGATGGTCATAGATTTTGACATATTCATTGTTAGTATCTACGTCAATCAGAGTCACCTGGACCTCCTTTCCCTGTGGACTTGTGACATACCAGTAACTTACCCTCCCTACTCAAAAGTATTGCAACATATACACTATAACGCATGCATTTTGAGCTGAGGGGGTCTTTCTATAATGATGTCCTAAGAAAGTTTATAATTGGAAATAACAAATTATTTGAAAAGAAATCAATAAACAATTGTTTTTCTTTCCTTCTCCATGGCGGAGAGATTATCAAATGCAGGCGCACCCATGGCAGAGGGGCGGGAACATAAAATTTGACCCTTTTTTCGCCTCCCTATAGGGGTCGGGTGTTAATTCACACTAGTATCGTAATTCGGTTTCATATTTCCCGTAAAATAGTTTGGATGGCTTGGAAAGATTTTCAAGAAACAAAAAATGTCATTGTGTTCCTTTGACACGGTCTCAGAAAGAAGACACCACGCCGCAAAGACGAAAGCGCCTCCTATCTTCATAAGATAGTGATAAGGAGAATACGCCCCATATTTCAGGAAAAAAGACCTCCTCAATTGTAATTTCTTATTCTTTCTCAATTCTAAAGACGGTTTATTATTGCAAACATCCTAAAATTTGCTGTAATGCGACTATTTAGTACATATGGTATAAAGATGTGGTGAGAAGGTCATCATCTTTATATTAGTAGCCTCATCCTCCTTATCACTATCTTATGAAGATAGGAGGCACTTTCGTCTTTGCGGCGTGGTGTCTTCTTTCTGAGACCGTGTCAGGGGAACACTATGGCATTTTTTGTTTGTTGGAAGTCTTTCCAAGCCATTCAAACCATTTCACGGGAAATATGAAACCGAATTACCAATGCTAGTGTGAATTAACACCCCACCCCTATAGGGAGGCGAAAAAAAATGTCAAATTTTGTGTTCCAGCCCCTCTGCCATGGATGCGCCTGCATTTGATAATCTCTCTGCCATGGAGAAAGAAAGAAAAACAATTGTTCATTGATTTCTTTTTAAAGAATTTGTTATTTTCCAATTATAAACTTTCTTAGGACATCATTATAGAAAGACCCCTTCAACTCAGAATGCATGCGTTATAGTGTATTTTGCAATACTTTTGAGTAGGGAGGGTATACCCGGTTGACGATTGTTGATAGTAGTACGGCGAGTTGAATGTTACTTTGGCAAGGAATCACTTAGTTTGATGATACCTCCACAGGATCGCGGCCCAACCGTTGGACTTGCATGTGATAGAAATACAACACACATGAACTCAACATCGTGTGCAAAGTTTTGAATGTTATTAAGTTTTTTATCACTTGAAAACAATTAATTAATATCAAAAGATTGCTGCATGTAGTGCAGAACGGACGGAAATGACTGTATTTCATTTTAAGATGTTTAATGCTTTCAGCCTTAGTTTTATACTATTACATTGCATTACCCTGTTTTATTTTAAAATGTCGACGTTGTATTGGCATCATTACACTATCACTTCCTAATGTCCTTGCTAAGGGCCAAATAGTAATTTCGGAGAATGGGTGCAAGATTCATTTAAAAGAAAAATAATGATAATTAAGTTTGCAAGGTCATCCCTTCATTCTGTAGTCACGATGTTCACGTGTGATGTATTACTATCACAGACATCATACTTGGCCGAAACCTTCTCCAAATTCTTAAAGTGAATATTGCAGTAATGACAGTGTGCTGATCCAGGTTTGGTAATTATACTGCTTTCATATAACGTCTCCCTGGCCTAGTGGTTAAGGCGTTTGTGTGTTAGGCCAGCGACCTGGGTTCGATTCCCTTCAGAGACAGTATTTCGCTCTTCTAGTTTAATTTCAGGTTATATTCAGTGTGGATGAGCTCCGATTAAAGCTACGGCTTTCCTTGTAATAATAAGTATTATTATTGTCATTAATTTTACTTTTAGTCGGTCATTTTATCAATGTTCGGATTCTGTCAAAATATGACTTTTGCTTAAGTTATCAAGTGAGAGGTTAGATTCTGTAAAACTATGTGCTGCATCATAGAATAATGGTCTGATTTCTTTTCTTTTAAAAATCATTTTTGACAATTTTAGCCATTTTTTGCTAACTTGCAATTCTTGGTAAAAACCATGAAAAAGTGCGTTAATCCCTATTTGAAAATTAAAACAAAAAAGAAAATGGTCCAAAATTGGTAAATGGTCAAAACGGCGTAAATTATTGCCTAAAACTGTGTTGTTTTTTTATTTAGCACACCATTTCACATAAATGAATTAAATCTAACACCCCTTGATAATTCAAGCAAAAATTCATATTTTTGACCAAAAATACACATTTTCCTCTCAAGGCGAAATGGTCAAAGAGGACTCTAACGGCAATAAGACTTTTTTTTTCTTAATTCAGCCCATTATTTCACCGACAGAAAACTTAATATACCCCCTCCCCCTTTGAGTAATTCAAGCAAAACTAATATTTCCACCAAAAATTACTTGTTTTGGCCCAAATTGGGAAATGATAAAAATAGTGTAATTAACGGCTTTAACACTACTACTCAGTATCCAGCACACAGTTTGATCCCCCCCCCCCCTATTGATAAAGCTAGTGAAAATCATAGTTTTGGCTAAAAAGTGATTTCCAGTTCACACCTGGCTTAGGTGCATTGACTTCGATCTCGGAAAACTGAAAATATTCAGTGGATGGTCTGAGTGCCTACGGAATACATGATTTAAAAAAAACATAATTGCCAATTAGATTACAGAATTCATGACCGCAAATGAAATTTCTTTATCAATTATCTATCGATGCTTTGTTGTTCTTGCTAAAATTGAAACCTAAATCATTTATATGAAACTTTGTCAGTGAATAGAACAAAGTATGAATAATAGGAGTATAGGCCGTTGGCTTTAACATAACCTGCATTTTGAATGAACATTGCAAAACAATAGGTTGCATCCATTAATCATCACATGATAATGCACAGAAAGGTTCTGTTTCCTGGCTTACTTCAGTTCGATTAACTTGTTGTAATAAGAGCAGCATCGTGTCCCATGGTATGAACCTCCTTATATGGCACTAAAGACAAACATACACTCCGAATCATATTTGGTTCCATTCATTTATCATGGAACGGTAATATACATAAATTATGTGTTGCACTACACTCATGCTCATAATTACGGAATACTTTATAGACATTTTAGAAGTTGCCGGTTTTACCGTGAACGGTCCATCTGGGACTATTATTTGCTCACCCCAGATGAAACAATGATTATCTAGGTATTTCAGGATTGCTGAGCATTTTGTAGCGTCCAACTCGCCACTAAAACATGTGTTTAAAAATTGCGGTATTCAGAATGTTGCTGAGTCACGTGGTGGTTACGCGCGTTATAAGACTTGTAACAGACAATTCTGATGTTAATGTAATGTTAAGTGATATTGGATTAAAAATTATCAGTTTTTTGTGTTGTTTTTTTTAAATTAATTTAATTCAATACTATTTTTCATGCATTTTTGGTGGATTTAAAATTGTAATTGTTAATTGTTATTGCGCTGAAACGTATTTAATTTTTTTTTTTTTACAATAGTCATCTCATGAAATCCAAAATTTTTGGACGATATAGGAGAAAGAACTTAAGTATCAACAAATGTATTCCATATTATGAGCAGGGGTTTCTTTCGCTTCACTAAGTTCGACTTTGGTATAACGTTATATAACTACAACAGTATCGTGACCCATGGTACAAACCTCCGTATATGGCATTAACAACAAACTTCGCTCCACGTCCGGACGTCTGACTACTAGTATTTGAATCGTACAAGATGGTCGTGGCGTTACTGGTAGATGACACGGGACTTGGCAAGGACGACCCTCCAGTGCTTAGTACTCGTGTAGACGAAGTGGATGGACCGTTGTATACCCGTACGTATGCGTTACCGCGCAAGTTAAAATCAGTGAAATGAATATAGACGGTCGTATCTGACGGGCTCCTTACATACCAAAAGCACCAATAGTAGGCTCCGTCGAGATTAGGATAGTGGGGTGTTGTCAATGTAATACTGCGAACAGAGCTCTCCAATACAATACTGCCGCCGCATGAAGACACCACATCGGTTGGTTCCCAAATCTGAGCGTCTGTTGGAATATGAGAGTGCATATATGTGAGTCAGTGCCATTCTTACTTTTCTTTCTGTTAATGTATCAACGGTCACATTGAAAACATTGCTTATGTTACCCAAACAAAAACAAAAACCTTGTTTCACGATGATTAGTTATCGATGTAATATTACTATGAAGAGATCAGCCAGGGACATGCACATATTGATTATCAAAGTATTGTGACGCAATTGGAACCTGGTTGTTTCTAGTCAGTGGTGTAACTACGGGGGAGGCACAGGGGGGGGGGGACGTGACCCCCCCCCCCAATCGTCCGGCAAAAAAAAAGAACGAAAGGGGAAAAAAGAAAAGGAGACAAAAGAAAAAGAAATCTGGGGCTATAGCCGTGATAGAAATTGGTCTTAAGTCACATTTGGAACTAGTCTTATTAGAGTGCTCCTGTTAATTATACTTGTTCTTTTATTGCAACTTAATGAAAACTGCTTCATCTATTATTAGCTATGTTTGTTTACTCAAAGTTCAGGGAAGGTTTGTGCAACAACATGAATATTCGGGCGGTCTCACGTATATTGTTAATCGTGGCAGAGATGCCATATCCAGTTCAGCATCTTTTTTCCATTTTGCAAGACATCTACATGAGGTAAAGTCACTCTTCTCCAGAGTGATGTAGTCCCACGGGGTATGGGGGAGGGAGGGGTGCTCACGTATATTTGGTATACGGGGATGTGCCACTGGGAAGGGTGACTTTTTCAAGAAAAATCCTTGGACATGGGTCTTCTTTTCATCAAAAAGATCATTAGACATGGGTCCCATTTTTATTTTTATTTTTAATTTCGGCGCGCTTCGCGCGCATACATGAAACAGTCACAAATTATAAATTTTCGGTACGCTTCGCGCGCAAACATATCCTATTTTCACATTTTCGGCGCGCTTTGCGCGCAAACATATATTTTAAAGTTTTGCCCATGCATGCCAAAAATTTGGGAAACCCTTAGACATGGGTGCCTATTTACGGCAAAAGGACCCTTAGATGTGGGTATGGGTTCGGAGTTCTCAGTGGCACAGACGTAACCCCCCCCCCCCGATGTAGTGAGCTGAAATCCAGAGATTTCATCGCTTGCAGAGAAAATGTAATCTTGTAGGCCGTTTCATAAATCTGAATGTGTGTTTTAAATCTTTGACGAGTGTATTTCTAGCATTGATAGGTTTGCTTTGTTTATTAATCGTTGAAATGTTTCAGAATACAGAAACATGTATATCTTTTGTGGCATGCATATTTTGATAAAAAAAAACAATTATGCTTGCTATTAAGCCACCCGTGTAGGAATAGCGGAGGCAATATTGTGGATACATTCATCCAATATAGGAATTTTGTGTAGAAATTCCTCCTCCAAAATTTATCATCCACTGAGCGCCCCTATGACACATAAATCAGAAAGAGGGGTTATATAACCTGAATAACATACCCGTAGCCGGGTGGGGGAGGTGTGAGTACACACCCCCAAAATCTGAAACGTCCACTTTAACAAAAATACGTATTTTAATAATATAGGTTTTTAATTATTATTGACTGTTCATTTCACGAAACTATAGTGTTAAGAGAGGGTCAAAATATGCTTATAAAACCGCTAGAACTCGTCAGCTTCAGGAGGCTCCGCCCCCTGACCCCCGATAGATATCATCACCATGTTCTGGAACAACCTGCCATCAGCAATTCATAAATAAAAAAAAATACACCACAGGAGGGGCAAAAATGAAGTCTAAAAGTGCAGTGGTTTTTAATTATTGTCGATTGTCCATTTCCAAAACAATAGTGTTATCAGAGGGGTAAATTAAGCTCATTAACCGCTATAACTCGTCAGCTTCGGGGGGCTCCGCTCCCTGACCCCCGCCAGGAACACTACAAGGGATTGTAAGGTGGGCCCCTCGACCCTGCTTGTTAGGATGATTAGTCCTGTTTTCTTGATATACCCACCCCATGGAAAAATTCTGGATGACGGTGTAAATAAACACTTATAATTCCGTTTTGTTTTTACATTATAGTTGAGTTATTTCTAATTACTTTGAAAGAATACACCACAAAAATGCGTTTTTCTTCTTGGATTTTCAAAGTTTCCGAAACCGCTCGCTCGCTACGCTCGCTCGCGGAGATTTTTTTAAAAGCTAAATATGGAAATGGCGTTTTTATTACAAAATGGCTGAAAAAAGTTTTTACACTTCAACAAAAATGGCAAAAAGAATTCAACATTTCAGTACCACTATACTGTACACTTGGCGTACGCAGCATTTTAAATCCACCATCTAAAAATACCGTTTCGAACGAGCGACTGGGTGCCCCCCCCCCCCCCAATGAGTGGACCCACGGTACGCCACTGTTTCTAGTTACCAATAGTATTTACAATCTTGGTTTGACGAGTTAAGAGGAAGATACTATAGTAGTCGTATTTGTGTAACTCTGTACAATATTTGTTTTCGGCACGAGTATTACCAACCATAGCCTCCAATTAGTCAATGCGATTCACGTTTCTCTGAAATTTTCGCACAAATTTTAATTTTAGGGCTTTAGTGTAGATATGGTTCAAGACTTGTATGGAAAATATGGAAAATATTCCTACCAAGATTGAACATTTATCAAATATCTTCTTAATTAATATATTTCGCATGTATTTGACTTAATTGTATAGAGATTTTCATGTGTGGTAAGGCTACCGAAGTGTGTGCGTTTTATGATTTTTTTCACCTTCCAAAAATTTGTAACTTATAATCACCATCAAGGGATAAATTAGTTTCTCATGATATATGGTGGCCAGATTCAAAACTCAGTAATTGTTCGTTTACCCTACCTGAAATGCTGACATCGGCAAGGAATCCCCGTCCGTTGGTACCACTGTTGTAGTCTTGAAGCAAAAATGTCAGTCCTCCACGCGATGAGACCAATGGTGATATATCTACATCTATATTGCCCATAAGGTTTGAGACATCGTTGCTGGTAGATGAGGAATGGTCAAACACGTTAACCCGTTCAAAATTACTCCAACTAATGAATGGTGCTGTATGTACGTCTCTGAAAATCAGTCGAACCTGTTTCCATGAACGTATTGTTACATGCCACTAACCATGCTAACAGCGGATATGCGCACTTGAAAATTGTTGGCTCGTTCAGGTTTCTACACAAGCAACATTCTTGTAGTATTTCTCTAAAATGCATGTGCAGATTTCAAGGATTCCAATTCAACCATGAATGTTATAAATACTCCTCCCTCGAGATATATGTCGACTTACTGCATAGTGTATTAATAACTTATCGGAACTCTTTATCTCCATCACTTTTCACTACCTGGTCATTAACCCACCTTCTGGTAGATGAGGGATGTTCATAGATCATCATCAATTCAAATACACTACCGCCTCCGCAGATAGCACACTTCTGAATTATCCATCAGGAAAGTCAAAAAATACCCTTTGTGAAAGGACATTTATGTACGCTACCCTTTAACTGTGGAATAATCCTCCAATGTATGCAAGACAATTTCAGACAAAAAAGGGCTAACAACAAGTTAAAAACGCATTTGTTCATGATAACCTCTAATGTGTTTGCCACGTCTAATAATATACATAGAAAGATGTTTACAGTGTAATAGGGGGTGGTATTAGTACCAACTTCTTGATATACCCCCCTTAAAATATGGAGATGGTCAGTATGAACAAGAAAATACCAATGATAAACTTTTTGATAAAGTCTAACCCCCCTGTACATACCCCCTGAAGTTGGCACTAATGCATTCAGGTATCACTGTAGTCCCACATACAGTGATTTATGTAGGGTGCAGAAATTACAACATGTGGAACCGCCATAATAACAAGTTTCATGGGCCTATACCTAACCAGACTAGGGTTAGGTTAGGGTTAAGGATAGGGTACCCTAACCCTACCCTAAACCCCAACCATAAACCAAAACCCTAGATATAATTCCTGATACGATTGACTTTCAACTGACATTAATTGAGGACGCACCAATAGCTTGCTGATAGCTTGATGCATTACCGCCAAGTATACTTCCAAAATATACCGTTTCTGACTCAAAATCGCCTCACAATATTGCTACAGACCTGGAATGCAGTAAAGACACTCAATGTTAGCTGACATTGAATTTACCAGAGACAAATAATAACCAAAATTCAAATATTTCATGTTGGTCATGGATATAGCTTGATGTATTACCACCAAGTCATACTCAAATAAATATACCATTTCTAACTCAAAATCACGGTCACCGAACAATATTGTTACAGACCTGAATACATTAATTTTCTGCACAACAAAGACCAGAAAGAATGTGAGTTATAGTGTTCAATTTGTTCAGAGTGTGTTTTGTGCACTAACACTGCCAACTTATATGCGGTGACCTAGATTTGTGTCCATGCAGGCCTCATGAAAGTCTTCCAGTGTCATCTCTGCATTTTCATTCGTAGGTGCACATATCGTTTGTTTACAATATTTTTTGTGTCATATCTAGAAAGTCTCAGATAACTGTACAGATATTGACGAAAAGCAGAAGCTAATTTAAGTATTGTAGTGTTCATGATTAACAGTAGCCTGCTAGCCATTGGCTAGCAAAAACCATGGCGGGCTAGTCAAAATCTAAAGTAACTATAGTCCGCATGGCTCGCCAAAATATTAATGTCACATGAAAGGGTTAGGGTTTAGGGTAGGGTTAGGGTACCCTATCCTTAACTCTAACCTTACCCTAGTCTAGTTAGGTATAGGCCCATGAAACTTGTTATTATGGCAGTTCCACATGTTGTAAGTTGTATACCCTACATAAACCACTCTATGTGGGACTACAGTGATACTTGAATGCATTATTGCCAACTTCAGGGGTTATGTACAGGGGGGTTACAATAATCCCACGGGCTAAATTTTGGTATTTCCAGATTCAGGTAAGCCCCGTACATATTTTTAGGGGGGTACCGGATCGGCAGTGTGACTTTTGCAAAATAATACCACCCCCTAATTGTAATGCGCCTGGAGTATATTATTATAGAAACTGGCCAATAAAAATCGATTTATTATAATGAATGTAAAGATCTTCATTGTCATTCGAATATATTTTCCCGATTGGACCGTTTAACTGCCACGCGAATGCATTCATGCGTATTGACGGTAACTTAAGCATTTCATGACAGTGCTTCATTCAAATTGCTCAATATCCGTTATTAAAATAGTTCTACATTATCATTATTGACAACAACACATGTTGACTTTGAATGTTTTATGGTCACAGATAATAAATGCATTATAGATAATCGTACTGAATTACTTCGTATTGTAGAATCCTTACCGGAAGAAAAACACGATGTTTAACAGTATATTAACACAGTGAAGACAATGTGAACACACTGGGAATACAGAGGCGTCGATCCTGTGGGGGCAGGGGAGCGATCGCCCCCATGAAATATTGGGGGGGAACATATCGATTTGCCCCCCCCCCAATAATTTTGACAACTTGAACATTTCATAATATGAAATATAAGGATGTGTTAAAAAAAAATGAAAGCATTATAAAACCATTAAAACTTAGCATAGAAATACCATCAAATATACGAAATTGTCAATTTTCGGCGCGGTTTGCGCGCAAAATTTTATATTGCAATTTGGCGTGTGGAGCTCGCCGAAAATTTTTGACTTTTTTCACTCCCCCCCCCCCCCCCTCTAATCCGAAACACGGACTGACGCCCCTGTGTGAACACATTGCAAGAATTATGTGGATTTGGTTCATTTTAACAGAGTGACAATGTGATTACTGTGCGGTCATGGAGTTCACACTGTGCCGACACCGTGGGGGTGGGGGGATTTTTGGACACATGATGACTACTGTGTAAACTTTATATATTTCCGCAGAGTGATACTGTGCTTATACCGTGCTTACTGAATACAATGTAACCACATTGTGATCTTTTAAATTCAGATAAGGATATGTTCTGTGGGTTATTTGTTCCAAAAACCGAAATCGATAAAACTTGCCTACTCATCTTATGCGGCTTTAGTTTTTGTAGTTTCCTCCATTAAAAAGCAGGTATGTGTTTGCGACTGTGTGTATGTATGTGTGTGCGACTGTGTGTTTGTGTGTGTGTGTGTGTGTGTGTGTGTGTGTGTGTGTGTGTGTGTGTGTGTGTGTGTGTGTGTGTGTGTGTGTGTGTGTGTGTGTGTACTCAAAATCAAGACCGAGACCGCAACACTGATGGCTAGTACGATTGGCAAATAAAAAAACAAAGTAAGCGCATACACGACATACAAAAAAATCGATACATTACAAATACAGTGTGCAGTTAGTCACTAGATATCGAGCGAAGACTGTTCATAACATACTTATTTTGTGACATACAAATAGTTTCACTAAAAGGGTTAAAATCATCACGTGTGTGTTGACTACATGCAACGGCAACGTCGCTTGCATGGAAACGCGAGTCAGCCAAAAACTCTTCAAGTGCGTATGTACGCTGCCGGCGGCATGTAACAATGCGTTCAGGGAAGCAGGTTTGACTGACTTTGAGGGACGTACATACAGCACCATACATTAGAGGGAGTATTATTATGAAGAGATTGTCATCTATGACCATTCATCGTCTACCAACTGGAACAGCTACGGTGTCTCGTCACTTGCAGGCAACATAGATGTAGATATATCACCATTGGTGTCATCGCGTCAGGGACTGACATTGAAGCTTGGTGACTACAGCAGTGGTACCAACGGTCGTGGATTTCTTGCCGATGTTAGCATTTCAGGTGAGATGAATGAGCGCTATATAGCTCAGTTTTAAATCTGAATTAACGACATTTAGGAACCCTGATTAGCCACATTCAGGTATCTACATGACGTGTGCAAGGAGTATAACGAGGAGCATATTAAAGATTTGCATTATAGTCGGCATTACAATACATGTAAATTCCTGATCATAAAATCAAGGAAGACACTTCACCAAACTGGTGAATTTTACGATTGGTGGTCCGGTTTCAATTTAACATATAACACATTTTTTTTTCATACCAGGCATTAAATTAATATTACATGATCATAGTTATTACAATGTAAGGACAATATTTACCGCTTAATGAATGCTTAGATTACTATAAGTGCGAATATATCATTCGAAAGGCCGTTTGAATTCCGATTACATTTATGTCAACTCGAAGTAATACATACTAAACCAAAACGACTGTTTGACAAATTTCACTTAGCTATGTAACATGACTTCTACCTATACTGCAATATAAAGCAGAAACCATGGCTGCATGAAAAGTTGGCATGGTAATGCAGAAGAAAAGTTCCAATGACTTGGATTTACATACACATACCTTTCTATATTTCTAACAGATGCACAGATCTGGGAATCAACCGCTGTGGTGTCCTCATGTGGCGGCAGTATTGTATTGGACAACTCTGTCCGGAGTCTTACGTTGACAACACCCCACTACCCTAATCTCGACCGAGCCAAATTTACCTGCGTTTGGTATGTAACGAGTCACCCAACTACCACCATGTAGGTTCAATTCGTTGATTTTGCAATAGAAGCCTCGGGTGACACGGGATTCAAAGTGCACGTTGGCTCATCCACGTCAGTGAGTGTCTTGTTAACGACTGTCGGCTATGATCCAGGCAACATCACAACCCTGTGGTTTCACCAGCATCCGGAGACATCAGGACGTGGGACTAAATTTGCTGTAAATGCTGTATTTGGAGGTCAGTGTGAAAATGCAATTCTTAACATGAGTTTACCCCATCAGAAATTAAGTCGAGTGTCTAGGAGAAAAATAACTTGTTATTATGAGGTTTTGATATAATTATCTTGAATGACCGAGTGATGCAATGTATAATGCCAAAGTGAATAAAGATATTCCTAGAACCACAGACGATCTTGCACCGTGTTGTCATCGCTATACGGATTGAGGTTTACATCACGGGGTCTAAGTGTTGTATGTCGTTCGTTCAAACACATCAGTTAGTCGATCTAATGACACAAATTTTGTTTTACCTATATATGTACTGTATTATTGCTAATCGACAGTAATTTGTGTATATCCAGTGTGGGTTTGTTTGGAGGAGGAAATATTCTTTAGGACGGAAGAAAAAAAATCGCAATACTTATACCCCATCAGTACTTCAAGCCGAGTGTCACGAGAAAAACAAAATCTGTTACCTCGGTTAATTATCTTGAATGACCTGCTAATATGCCATGTGTAATGCCAAAGTGTATAAAGATATATCTGTAACAACAGACGATCTTGAACATAATTATCGTTGAATTCATAAAGATGATTAAACTCCAATCGGCGAAGTGCAAATATTTAAATTACTGGTCTGCAGTAGTCGAAAAGTTGTGATGATTTTTGTTGTGACGAATTTTTCCAGTATTTCGTATCCGTGACTGAGCTATTGTTTCACAGTTTTATTTACGAATACATGTTGCCCTTTATCAATTTAAGCACCGAAAATGTTCACGTTTATTCATACACGTATTTATGTTATGTATATTCATGTATTTATGTATAATGTATTTATCTATATATGTATGTATGTATTTATCTTTATCTTTTATATATATTTTCTGCCATTTACATATTTATTTACCCAAGAGAAGTTTGACCACGCATAATGAACAAATAAGTCGCAAGACATGATCATTTAATTCATATGAGATTCTGAAAGAAGAAATCCTTAGCTTCAAGATGCCATATAACGCCCAAAATAGTATACTAACTTTAAAGCCCAAGTTTAGTTTTGGGGATTTTGTGTTATTTGAAAGTTTTATGCCTCAAAGTCATATCCCTGCAATAATAGATTCTGAATGTCTTTAGTTTTTTTTAATTAGTTAATGAAAAATCTCGGGGGACCCCGAGATTTTCGACTATATTTTATATTATAGCATCCAAAAGGGTTTTAAAAAGGCTTTAAGGTTGCATGTGTAATTACCATCATCTGAAAGAGGCAGAGCTCTATTGATTTCAGACTGAGGCTAAGAACTGCATAATAACGCTTTTTTGTCTTTAGTTTTTTTTTTTATTAAATTATTTGAAAAATGTGCGGGGGGACACGGTACCCGCCGCGGCATTATTCAGTATATTTAAACGCTATATGCATCCAACTGGGTTAAAAAGGTGTATCATGAGGCCTGCTACCGTCATCTGAAAGAGCAGAGTCCTAGCTTTTTGCAATGAGGTATAACACAGAGGGGTAGGCTGGTAATTGACACGGGGAATGCAGGCATCTTGGAAGGTAGGAACTAAATGACATGGAGGTGGCACAGTCTAATGGAGGTGGAACTTAAAGTTTGAGATATAATCAGCGTATTGAAAAAGCAGACAAGTGGTGCAAATTTTGTTTTCTTCGCAGGGGCGGAAGCTCGCTATGGCTCTTGCTGGTGGGGGGGGGGGGTGCACGGCACCCAGTGTCACCCCCCCCCCCCAGCCTCACGCCAGTTGTAACACAATGTAACCCTTAACCTTTCTAACGGACGTTTTTTTTGGAATGCTATAATATAAAATATAGTTCATATAAGTTAATAAGTTAAATATAGTTATAATATATAATTTAAAAATCTAAAGAGCATTCAGAATCTATTATTGCAGGTAATAGACTTTTTGGGCATAAAGCTTTCAAATAACAAACAAATTCCCAAACTATAACTATCGGCTATTAAGCACCATTCTTCGTCGTAATTTTTTATGAAGTCAAGGCATTATATTCTTTCATAAAACACACGAGCGTTTGTAGAAAATGTTTTAAATCAGTTCCTGTCCACATTGCATAACCAAAAAATATTTCCATAAGAATAAACAAATGAATCATCTTCATTTACTAGAGTACATACTTGCTTTAGCTCTTTGACGAAGTGAATGAGAACGACCCTGAAATCAATCTATGAGTACAAACCTCCGTATATGGCTTTAACAACAAACTTCGCTCCACGTCCGGACGTCTGCCAATCTGAATAGTACTTGATGGTCGTAACGTTACTGGTAGATGACACATCATCTGGCAGGGTCGACCCTGTAGCGTGCAGAACTCTTGGAGACCACTCAGACGGACCATTGAATACCCGTACGTATGCTGAACCGCGCAGGTCGAAATCAATGAAACAAACCTGAATGGTAGTATCCGACGGGCTTCTTACATACCACAAGCAGACATACCGGGCTCCGTCGAGATTAGGAAAGTGAGGTGTTGTCAATGTGAGACTGCGAACAGAGCTGTCCAATACAATACTGCCGCCGCACGAAGACACCAACTCTGTTGATCCCCATATCTGAACGTCTGTGTGCAATATCAAAAGGTGCATGAGAATCATGGTCGTACTAACTAGGATTTATTAATATATCAACAGTCTCATTCGGTATGCCGATAATTTTGCCCGATAAGAATATATATTTTGTTTCACAAGCATTAGTGACTTATGTATAGTTCTGAATGCGCTTTCAACAGAAACTAGCCCTGGAATACGTTTTATTATGGATTTACTACAGATGATGATATACACATAACCTAGATGTTGTTCGTTACCTGTAGTATTTACAAAACGTGACTTGAATAACAAAAGGGGATAGATTTATGTGAGCAATTTTGTTGATTTATCTAAAATTTGCTACCACAGTTCACTTTTCGTTGAAACATTCGTACCAATTTAAGTAAGGAACTTCATTGCAGAGTCAGTTTTTTTTTCTTTCATTGCGATGCGGTAATCGCCTATGTTTCTAAGTTTCTTCAAGACCTGTGTCTAACATATCCTTACCAGATTTGAAGTTATAACAAGGATTTTTTATTCATATATTTGGTATTACTTGCCTAAACTGTAAGAAGAGTTTTTAGGCGTTATAAGGCTACTAAAATGAGTGAGTTTAATGATCTTTTCACTTTCTTAAAATTCGGTATATAGTTACCTTCCAGGGGTAAATCAGTTTCTCATGATATACGGTGACTAGATTTAAAACTCAACTATGTTTCGTACAACCCACCTGAAATGCTGACATCGGCAAGAAATCCACGTCCGTTGGTACCACTGCTGTAGTCATTAAGCTTCAATGTCAGTCCTCCACGTGATGACACCAATTGTGATATATCTACATCTATGTTGCCTGCAAGTGACGAGACACTGTAGCTGTTCCAGTTGGTAGATGATGGATGGTCATAGACGACAACCACTTCATAATTACTCCAACTTATGAATGGCGCTGTATGTACGTCCCTGAAAGTCATTCGAACCTGCTTTCATGAACTCATTGTTATACATGCCACTAACAGTGGATATACGCGCTTGAAAATTCTTGGCTGGTTTGCGTTTCTACACTAGCAACATTCATGCTGTATTTTCCTAGCATGCATGTGGAGATTTTAATGATTCCAATTCAGCCATAAGTGCTATAAATACTCCTCCCTCGATATACACTCCTGCTTATAATTATGGAAGGAATATATTTTCTGTGAATGGTACATCTGGGATTAATATTTGCTCACCCCTGGTGAAACAATTATAATCGAAGTATTTCAGGAATGCTGAGCATTTTGTAGTGTTCGACTCGACACTTAAACCTGTGTTTAAACTTGGCGGTCTTCAGAGTTATTGTTGAGTCACGTGGTGGTTACGCGCGTTATTAGACTTGAAATAGGCTTTTCTGATTTCAATTTAATGATAATTGACATTAGATCAAAATTTATCAGTTTTTTGTGTTGCGTTTTTAATTCTTTTAATTTTTACTTTTTTCATGATTTTTTGGTGGATTAAAAAAAATATATAATTATTATTGTGCTCAAATGTATTCTTTTTTTGTAGCCAGACTTCATTCGAAAATCCGGGAGGGGGGAAATCACGACCACCAAATTCGATTTTTTTGCCCCCCCCCCCCCCAAAAAAATGCCTGCTAATGTACAAGACAAATCCCCGTTATTTTCATTTCTTATCAAATATAACGGCAGCCGCCCCTACCCCCCCCCCAAACTTTAGACTTGCTACCCACTGCCCCTCCCAGCACCCTCAGGATGTTTCAAAGCGAAATCAATGTGACGAAAAAAAATATTAGTTCAGGAGGAGATTTGTTTAAAAAGATTGTGATCATGATTTGCACATACCAAAATGAGCTTCACGCTTGATAA